>CAVNYN010213191.1:0-22060 GCA_963692815.1 Nyctanthes arbor-tristis
TATATAGAAATGAAGAATTAAATACATACTTAATATGGTAAATATACTATCTTTTGAGGACGAAAAGAGTATTATTTATTGTTTTTTGAAACCGACTATTGTTTATTATTCGTTTAATCATATGTATCTTTTTGGGCTTAATTTTGGGTGACTCAAAAAATATATCCAAAAAATTTTGGATATTTAAATATTACTTATGATTCGCAGCCGATTCATCTCCATTTCAAGCCGATTCCTTTCATAAAATTTTGTTACTGTGAACCAAGAATAGTAACATTCTTGTGCCGAAATGTGCTGCCAGGCTGGGTCAAGTTGCTTTTTGTGGTCAACCTGAAACTTACGTGACCACTTCAGTTTGGAGAAATTTTCCAGCTCCAAGTTCAGCGCAGGTTCTACGGGTTAGGGCCGTTTGGCTGGTTTTTTCTGAATTTGGACGGGTTTTGCGGTTTTTTCATGGCTCATTTGGTTAGGTGGGAGGAGAAATGGTCCGGTAGTTGAGGTGATTTTATCAATATCAATTTTCATTGTTTAGCTAATACTTAGACTCATATGGGGGTCTACGCGATGTGGCCCGCTAATCAAAACATTTATTATTCACATTAAAAAAAGCGGAAAAAAAAATCAGATCATGTTCCCCAAAGATAAAAATTTGTTTGCAGTAATTTTCATATATTTTTTTTCAAATGCATGCGGCATCGAGAGGTGTGCATTATTACTATGAGAAACGGATTTAGAGCATATCCCGTGTCAGCCCAATTTTTTTTTTTTGAAACGATTAAATTATTGATCTTTATTAGGGTAGTTATATTAGCACTACAACTTTTACTAAATACAACACAAGTTAATTGCATTGAAAGTTCTTAGGATTTTTAAATTATAATATTTATATCCATAATCTTTTAATTGCATTTCTCATCTTCAACTTTTAATCCATTAACAAATATTATATCCTTGACAATAATTTTCTTTCAAAACACGTGATAACATGGTGAAAATAATTTATTTGCTCATCGCTTTTTATATAAGGAAAAAGAAAAATAATAACTAAAACAAAAATGTGATAAATGTTTTCTTTATTTAAAAATTAGCTAATATAATTTTCGAAAAGTAATCATCAAAACTGACATAAATGGAATATTAATAATAAAAATATGAGGTAAAAAATATTTGGAATACAATTTTAACAGGACTGTATATTAAGGACTACAATTTCAATTAAAATGTAGTGTAGATATAAAAAAGTATAGTGTGAATATAATTGACCTCTTCATTACTCATAGGGTCAGACATAAGAGCGGCCAATAGAAAAATAGGAGCCTCACTCCACATAGTAGGGCTAGTCCAAAATTTTTTAAAAATTATATATATAGATAATAAAGAAATTACACTCTCTACTTCAAAAAGTTATTCCCCAATTTTTTTATCCATTCCAAATTATATTCATCTTTCCTTATTTAACTTTTTTTTTGTTTTCTAAAACACCCATATTTACTATACATGTTAATCAACAAAAAAGATCTAAAGTGAAATAATAAACCTAATGTTGTATTACTAAATATACTACTTCATACCAAAAAGACAATCTTATTCATTTTTCACATAGATTAAGAAAAATTCATTTAATAGTATTGAAAAAATAAATTTTAACATTATTTCTTTATCATACCCTTTCATTTATTAATTATTCTATTTTAATAACTCTATTTTTTTTTGATAACTATGCCTATTAAATATAGAGCTTGCTTGGTACATTTTATTTTTATAATTTATAAATTCACCTACCATGATTTGACTATTGATTTGACAACTACTTAATAATCATCATACATTTCAAATTTCAATTAAATCCCCACTACTTATTTCCACTCATTATAAATTCTTTTTATAAATTGATTTTATAAATCTAACCAAACGGATCCATAGACATATAAGAGAACTAATATTTTCACTACTTTTAAAAAAAACTGGATCATGTTTTGGGACAAACTAAAAGAGTGGACCATCTTTTTGGGATGGAGATAGTGGTTTCTTAAATTATATATCCCAATAATATTAATTAATTTTTTTTAAACTATGTGAAAAATAAAAATGGAATATCTTTGTGTGACGGAAAGAGTAAATACTCCAACTCTAATTAAATATTCATTCCGTTTCACAAAGATATTCCCATTCTATTTTTTATATAAATTAACAAAACATAATTAATATTGTTAGAAATGTATAAATTTAAGTATCTATTTCCTAATATACCCTTTAATTTATTTAATATTTCATTATAAATATTTTTTATTGTTTATTACTATGTGTAATAAATAGGAGCATTTTAAAAAATTAAAAAGTTAAATAAGGAAAGGAGGAACATAATTTGAGAAGGTGTTTGATTCTCATTATTAATTCACATTATAATTTTACCTAGTACTAATTTGATAACTGTTCATTTATAACTACAAATTTCAAACTTTCATTAAATCTACGTCATTATAATCTAATGTCAATAATGATATTCACACAATCACTGAGTCAGATAAAAAAATAGGGGAATATCTTTTGAAAATTGGAAGAGTATTTTCTTTATCACAGCATGAGCAGATAAGATTTCTAGATTTGTTCTAATTAATAATTAGACTTATGTGGTTAACGCATGAGATATGGCCGACAGGATCCGGCCAGTTAATCAAAACAATTTTTTAATTTTCTTTTTTATTTTTTTATTTTTTATTTTTAGGGAGATAATCAAAACATATATTGCTCACGTTAAACAAAGAAAAAAAATCAGATCCTGATCCCCAAAGATAAATTTAACCTGTTTGGTGTTTGCTATCAAAAGAAACAAGAGAAGAAAGAATCCTGAGCCCAGCACTTTTATATAGATCATATTGTATTTCAAAATCATAAATGTAAAAACCTGATTTTATCAATAATCCTACAATTCACACCTGCATTTGCAAAGATACAAGTGTGAGTAGACGTAATTTGCTCCTAATATTAATATACAAAAATGTCGCTTTTAGTTAATTATTATTACTGCACATCAAACAAATTATTTAATAGCGATAGTTAGTCAAGAAAATCTTTATATATAATGCGCAAAATGGGTCACCATCATATGATCAATTATGTCTCGTGGGATTAATTAATGCAATGAACTCTTAATAGTAAATAGTAAATATTTAATCTTATAACTGAAAAATTAAGACAATCACGATGATGATTTTAAATTAGCATATGAAAACCACCTATTGATCCGATCAAATAATTACAAAACGTACTCAGCAAATTTTTGGATATTTAAATAGTACTCGTGACTCGCACCGCCTACTTTTCATCTCCATTTCAAGCCAATTTTATATTATATTACCAATAGATTTGTAGTCTAATTACATCTTTATTGGTTCTATAAGGGTTTAATTCTTCTCCCTATAGTTCACTTGTTAAAAGAAAAAAATTATTTATTTATTTATTATTATTATTTATTTGTTTGTTTTGGGGGCAAGCTAGGTGAGGTAGATATATGATACACAACATATGATACACAACATATAATCATGTACCCGAAATCTGCTCCCAATGCAATAGGGTATTCGATAGAAAAAGGAAAACACCTTTTCAATTTTCATGGAAAACAAAAATTTTGGGGAGACGGAGTTGTTTTTCTTGAAAAATGGGTGAAAACGATTGTACCATAAAATTTCAAATCTTTTTTTTCCCTCCCGTGAATATACAAAGATAGAATTATTTTTCTTAAATGAGATAATTTTCATAAAAAAATAAGGGAAATTTATGAAATACATCTCGTCTATATATTATATTTACAAATTTACATATCATGTTTTAAGAAATTACAATTTACACTTTACATTTTATTTAAGGGTTAATTTCACAAATCATCTCCAACCTTCAGGTTAAGAACCAGTTTTGTTCCTAACCTTTTTTAATACACCCACAGCCTCTAACTTTTGATAAATACACACAAATTGTTTATTTTTCACTATTCTATAAAAATTTTAACAAAATAACGATTATATCCCTCAAACTTAAAAAAAAGGTTTAAAATAATTAAAAAAAGAAACCCAACCCACCACTCCCCAAGATTGCCGTCGAAAATGCTGTCAGAAATGACAGTACTTTGGCCGCCGGAAATGGTAGTATTGGCTGTCGTTTTCTGCAGCCAAAAGGGGAAGAGGATCCCCCCTCCCCATTTTGCACACAAAATTTTGGGGGGGGGGGGAGACTCCCCTTCATTTGTGCTGCCATTTTTTGCAGCACTTTGCCTACCGGAAACGGAAGCATTGGCCGTCGGAAGGGAAAATTATTTAATTAGCCATTCTTTTTCTATTTTTTTTATTTTTAAACATTTTTTGAAAAAAGTTTAAGGGGTATAATCGTTATTTTGTTAAAAATTTTATGGAATAGTGGAAAAAAGGACGATTTCTGTGTATTTATCAAATGTTGGATGCTGTAGAATGTCTTAAAAAAGGTTGGGGACTAAACCGATTCTTAACCCAAAGGTTGGAGACGATTTGTGAAATTAATCCTTTATTTAATTAGCAAAACAAACCTTTTGTTGAAAAAAATTAAACATAATTAAAAAAATTACTTATTTATATGTAATTACCCTTTTGTGACAAACAAACAACATATCATATATTATGTTATATGAAACTTTACATATCATTTCATAATAATTCTCAAAATGTTAAATTAACCATTTGCTTTGTCAATTTTTTTTTTCTTTCTCACTACTTTTTTGCAATATTTTTTTAAACTATAATTATATATATGATAATTAAAATATTATAAGCAAATTAAAAATAAGGAGCTACCGTCGCCATAATTATCACTACCTCAAATATTTGCATTTAGTATAGTAAAAAAACAATTTTACTTATTTCTCTTGTTTAAAAATAGATAGAATAAAAATGAAAACACGCAATAAACAAAAAGTGAAAAAATTAAGTTGTAGAGAAATACCAAATATCACGTATTATTTAACTTGTTTTTATTATTTATTGAATAAAATTTATTTATCAAAAGTTAGTGGCAGATTTATGTTTTCCCTTATTTTATAAAACTAAAATTGAATACGTATATTTTCTAAATTGTATGTAAAGTGTTACAGAATATAATATATGAGGTGTAATTTGTTAGTAATAAATAAAGATAATTTCATCTAATTTTAATTTTTTCAATAAAAAGTATGTTATGTTGATACTAAATAAAATATAGGATGTAAATTGTAATTTTGAAAAATACAATATACAAATTATAAATACACTATAAATATAAGGTCTCTTTTGTAAATTTTCCAAAAAATCTCCAATCAAACATATCCTCATTTTTAATTAAAAATTCTATTTGGACAAATGAGTTGACAAAATGGGCGACAAAATAGAGATGTCGACCATGTGATAATAATTGATAAAAAAATAATGTGATATTTTTAAAAATAAGATAATGCCATGTGTCAATTTATTTAAATTTTTTTATATTATTTTGTTCAACTAATACAACTCTTTAAAATTTGGGGTGGGGCATATATGAAATAAATAAAGGGATGAATTGATTGTTTGACCATTTATTTATGTTATTAAATAATTCTCTCAAGTTGTGCACGGCATAGGGTGGAAGAAAAAGAATACAATAAACAGCCAAAAAGAAAACTTTTGAAGTATTAAATGGTCGTAATAGTTTTAAAGGTGTCGTTTTCCATTAATAACAAATGTTAAGTATATCATATACTCTATTCGCCCTATAAAAATAGGCTCAGTTTTTATTTTTACTTGTTTCAAATTATAGTCAATTTATATAAACGAGGGTGAAATTAATAATTTTTTTCCCAAATATGTCACTAGTCCATTGAATGCATATGTTGACTAAATACAGGAGCGATTCAATATTAAATAATGACATATTAGGGAAGTAATTGTAAATTTTATATTTTCATCTACATTAATTCACATTTCTTAATCAACGGGAAAAATTGATATGGGTCTATTTTTATGGGAGAGAGAGTAATATATATATATATATACACATATTATATAATCATATTAAATGTATGTATTATTTAACTATATAACCTTTTAAAAAAATGTAGCTATTAAACTGATAAAAAAAGGAAAAATAAAGTTGTGGAAGACCCTTAGACCCTCCACCTGCAGCGTTATTAGGATGATCAAATGTAATTTTTGTATATTGTGAGAAGTTGGATCAGGTTACGGACTCGTATGAAGGGTTTTTACTGTACTCGTACCATGGGGCTGGTTCCCTGTAGATTTATCAGCCACTAATGCGTTTGTAGAGATGGTAATGTGCTGAAATGAGTAGTTGATTATGTAATATAGCAGTATGCATTGATGCCCAAAGTTGGAAAATTCTGGATTTCATGCTAAAAAAATGCTAAAAAACTTTCAAAGAGAAAGACCGAGAATGATAATGTAATAGTAAAAATGAAAAAGGAATACCTAGATAGTTGAATAATAATAAGTAAGTCATAATATATACACATATATACTTATATACATAAACCGGTGAGAAATCATTTTTAGTTAGTAGACGGTAGCTTTTTTCCTTGTACTAATATACATATATACTTCAAAGCGACATGTATTTCGTTATTTATTTATTATTATAACATGAACACAGTTATTCATCAAAATTTTTGTGTGTGTGTGTGTAGGCGGAGCGGGTAGGTGGGTGTGCAGTGATAATATAGAGAGCATTGAGATCTTTATGTTTGGGACGTGGCTGGGGTTTAGAAACAAACTCCAAAAATCCAAATATTCATAATTGACACAATTAGTGGGTAATACAATAGTATTAAAAACACGTTAAACCAGTTTGATATATAATAAATTTCATCAGTGTATAATAATTCCATTCATCAAAGTAAAGCTCCAAGTTGTTTGCCCTGAAAACTCTTCAGTTCCTCATTTCTTCCTCTACTGAGAATTTTTCCTTGAGATGTCATCACACATGGAGATGGAGATCATTTCAAGAGAAAATATCAAGCCCGCATCTCCAACACCTCATCACTTGAGAACCCACAACCTTTCCCTGTTAGATCAAATCATGCCTCCTATCCATCATCCAGCACTTATGTATTTCCCTGCACATGACCCTAATAAATATTCCAGTAATATTGACGTTGAATTCGTTTCTCAGAGGACACAACTTCTGAAACATTCACTTTCTTCCTGTTTAACTCGATACCATCCTTTTGCCGGAACTATCACCGGCAATCTTTCTGTTGAGTGTAACGATGAAGGGGTTCCTTTTGTCTTGGCTAAATTCAAAACATGTACTATATCAGATTTTCTTCAACAGCCAGATCTTTTTGTGAAACAGAGATTTTTGCAGGAAGAAATATTTAGAGCAGAGGGAGGGAACGTTCTGATTATATTGATTAAGAATTGTATTGGAAATATATATTTTGCAATTCGTGTTCATAACTTATCCTTATTTAATGAGTACAATTTAAAATTGATAAATTTGATTAAGTATTAAATGAGAGTAAATTAGTAAAATAATATAATTTTAGACTTTTTAATAAAGAAAGATGATTATATAATTGGACACCCTAAAAAGGTAACATGAATTATATAATTGAGACGCGTGGAATATATATATATATATATATCAGTAATTTCATTTTACCTACACGCATTCATGTTATTATGTAAGCGTGCATATGTGTCAAACATCTAAACTACACAGAACTTTTTGAGAACAAAGAAAAAGGTGGGGAAAAAAGAAACGTAAAGAAAACGGTGGTAATTTGATCCTTGTCGCAACTTTGCCTAGCTAGCTAGTTGTAAACAACATGATCTCTTCACTTTGTTCAAAGTAAGACATGTCTTTTGCGTCCAAGTGCACCCATGCTTCAAGCCCATCAGTTTCTTTGTTGTCCACCAGTATGAACAAATTTTTGGTACGCGCATTTGGAACACTAACCCACATGGGCTTTCCCCAACCGAAATCAGCTTCATAAAACTTTAACTTGCTCCAATCCGTAAAGCACAAAAAATTTCCATCATTCATGTGTGCTCTGACTATTGTTTCAATCGCCGTGTCAACTAGAGACTGTATAATCTTTTCGGGATCAGACATTATTTCTGCGCAATTTGCTAGAGTTTTTGCGATGCTATCACTCACAAAATGAACAAAGTCCTGAAATTCCATGTTGTGGCATTGTTCTGCTGGAAGTTCACCCATGGACAGTGCCTGTAAGTTACCACAAGAGTATTCCGGCAATGGTGGAACAGTTCTTTGCCGGATATTAACTGCGTGTGATATAGCTAAAGCTTTGAATTTTCCAATTTTTTTCTGATCAATTTGGGCAAGAGTCTTTATTATAAGTGCCGACACTAGTCGGACCCTTGAAATTGGACGTTTGCCAGCTGCTGATTCTTCTAATTCTGGGCTCATCGCTTTGGCTCTTAAGCTTGATATTGCTGTTTTATCGAACAAAAACCTCTTGGAAACAATATTTGCATCTCCTGTACTACTTGGTTTTTCCCCTTCTTCTGCATCAGAAACAATATTTCTACCGGGGATTAAAAGTGAGGAGTCGAAAACCGGGCAGATAGATTGATAAGTGTTATCTTTCCGACTAGCACTTGCCAAGGCCGTTGTAAACGTTCCGAGTGAAGCTGCATCGACAACCCTATGTGAAGCGCTAAAACAAATTGCTAGCCCTCCACAACTAAATTTGCTTACCTGAATCGCTAGCAACGGGTCTGTGACTTCATCAATTGCAAAAGGGTTGCAAGGAATAAGGCAATATAAGTCGCAAGATTTCACCTTAACGCTATTAATATGCTCCAAGAGAGGGATATCCACTTGGGCTTGTACATATTCAACACCTTGGTCACTGCAATCTACCAAGTGTTTTTCCTTGATGTATCTTCCGGCGAGTGGATAAAACTGAGGCAAGATTTCTGCCAAAGATTCTTCAAGTCGCTGTAACCTTTCGGTAGAAGCACCAGGCGAGTAGTATAAGATAACACAGAAATTTATAGAGTGAGCAATCTCATCCAAGTATGATATCTTGAAGCTCTGAAGATTGCTTGGAGTTGGCATGCATGGTTTTATCAGTTTCCTGCTCGTAACCTGGACCTTCATGGTGGGTGCAATAATCTTGAAATTTTATTGGAAACCTACAAGAAAAACAAAGCATTAATTGTTGGTGCTGGATTATCCAACAAGGGAAAATGAACGATGAGAGGGTTAGATATAGAACACCTGTAAGTAAATTATCTGATTCACTTAAACACGATAGCGTAATTATTAAGAGGTGGCTTAAATAGGATTACTTAGCTCATTAATTTGGTTAGGTGTGAGCTAGAGGAACGGTTGAGGAGACTTATTTTATCAATTTCAATTAATATACTTCTTTTGTCTGTCCCAAAAAAATAGTTCCTTTACTTTATTAAATTATGTACCCCTAATTAATTATTATTAAATTGGTTAGGTGGCTTAAAAAGGATTACTTAGCTCTTAATTTGGTTAGGTGGGAGCGGAAATAGTCCATTATTATATTATTGTCTTTCCCAAAAAATAGTCCACTTACTAATTAATTATTATTATTCAATTATCTACCTGTACATTGAAAGTATTTCAAACAATTAATGTGACATAAGGGTATATATAGAAATAAGGTAAAATTAAATATCTCAACAACATTACATTCTAATTCTTAATCTATGTGAAAGCAATTCTTAATCTATGTGAAAGTATCTACCGTCCTATCTTTGTGAGATATGTGTAGTACTACATCCGCCCTATAAAAATAGGCAAATATCAATTAATCTTGTGGATTATGAAATGTGAATTAATGTGGTTAAAAATACTAAATTTACACGTAATTCTCTAATATACCTTTATTCATAAAACAGTAAATGAACTTAAAATTTAAAACTGAAATATGAGGATATTACAGAAAATGATCACTTTTAATATACTAAGTTCAAAAATGTCTACTTTTTAAACTTATGTAAAAATGTCAATTTTCTTATTTTTTAGACAAAATTGCCCCCTAAATAAAAATTATAATAACAACTTTAAAAGCCTCAATTCTTTGATTTTTTCACCCGGGCACCAATCCAAACAATTGAACCCATCAAAATCTTCCTTGACACGTGCTAAACAATGACCAAATAGCCCGCGAATGTAGATTTTATAATTGAAGAAACTTCAAATCAAGACTTACATCACACGTTCATCGTCAAATTTATATTGATCGGGTAGGAACTCAGTGTCGGTGCAAAAGTGAAAGTTGCTTAGAATTGTGAGACAAAACCAAACGCACTAGTTCGCGATCTGATTCGCTTAAACACGATAGAGTAACTATTAAGAGGTGGCTTAAATAGGATTACTTAGCTCATTAATTTGGTTAGGTGTGAGCTAGAGGAATGGTTGAGGAGATTTATTTTATCAATTTTCAATTAATATACTTCTTTTGTCTGTCCTAAAAAGATAATTCGCTTACTTTATTGAATTATGTGCCCCTTATTATTTATTATTAAGTTGGTTTGGTGGCTTAAATAGGATTACTTAGCTCATTAATTTTGGTTAGGTGGGGGGAGAAATATTTGAGGAGATTTATTTTATCAATTTTCAATTAATTTACTATTTAACTAGTAAGACTCATGGTTCATGCATGAGATATAATTAATGGTCTACACGATCGGGCACGTTAATCAAAAAATTCGTCATTCATGTTGAACAAAAGAAAAAGAATTAATAAAGTTCTTGTTCCCCTAAAGATAAATTTAAAGTGTTTGCTGGGGGCATTACTTTCACGTGAATCTAATATACATATGAGCAATTTTATATAACCATATAGTAAATAATTTGATGAGTAATAACGACTAACAAGAATCAATAAGTTTAGAAATTGTTAAAATGTATTAAGTGAATGTTGAAATCGGAATCTGTGAATTTCCGAGTCAACAAGTCAAGTGGGAGATTTTTACGTACGTGAGTAATGTGAGGAACTCTAATTTAGATCAAATATTTTATCGAAGTTGAAATTCTGACTCTTTAGGAGCTGAAAGTCAAATCCCCTTGGAGCAGAGAGTCAGCTCCAGAATTTTCATCATATTTTCTTAATCTAAGATAATTTTTTCCTCTCAAAAGTTGGGAGATGATCCTCTTCTTATATATATAGAGGTATGTGAGGGGCCTTTCAGACTTTTTACATTGGGGGAGTAGACAAAACATGGGTTTCTGCTCCTACTTTAGATTATTATAGGGTAAATTTCACAAAAGGTCTCCAAGCTTTACACTTTGAATCGCCTGAGTCTTTAATTTTTTTTAGCGTGTTGGGTCTTCAACCTTTCATAAATACGCACAAAATGTCTTTGCTAACGGAATTCATCCAAAATTCTATTAAGTTGTTGACCAAATTACCTTTATACCCTCATTCTTTAAATTTTAAAAATAAAAAAATATAAAAAAAGGCCCAAAAAAAGGTGAAGGGGGAAGTTGTCGTTTCCGGCAGCTGAAGACAGCCTTTTAGCTGCTAGAAACGGCAGAAAAAAGTGGGGGACTTGCCGTTTCCGACAGATGAAAGGGGGGAAGACTCACCCCTTCCAGCTGCCGAAATGGCAGCAAACTTTGATGCTCCAGCCGCAGGAAACGATAGCTCCCCCTTTAGCTTGTCTTTAATTTTTTTTTCCCTTTTTGTTTTTATATTTTTTAAATTTTTTATTTTAAAAGATAATGGTATAAAAGTTAATTTGGTCAACAACTCAACATAATTTTGGATGAATTCGCTTAGTATGGACCTTTTGTATTTATGAAGAGTTGAGGACCCAGTGCGTTAAAAAAAGTTAAGGACCCAGGCGAATTAAATTACAAAGATTGGGGACTTTTTGTGTAATTTACCCATTATTATATAACAAATTGGGTTAATTTCACAAAAGGTCTGGGTTAAGTAGCGGTTTCGTCCCCAACTTTTTTTCACTTTTCTGGATTCTCAATCTTTCATAAATGCACACGATATGTCTCTTTTGACACTATTCCCTCAACTTTTCATAGAAAATGACAGTTATACCCTTTTAACTTTTTAATTTTATAAACAAAGCATTTAAAAATATTAAAAATAAAAATAAAAATAAAGAAAACACCCACCCCTCCCCTCCCCTCCCCTCCCCTCCCCTCAACTTACTAGTGAAAACGGCAGCAACGGCCGCTAAAATTGGGAGAAGGGGGAATCACCCTCCAAAAGGGATCTATTGTGTACATTTATGAAAAGTTGGGGACCCAAGAAAGGGAAAAAAGGTTGGGGACGAAACTGATTCTTAACTCAAAAGTTGGAGACCTTTTGTGAAATTAACCCTAACGAATTTAAGGTTTCAACTTTAACAACTTTACACAATGTCTTTATAACTAACTTAACTAACAACTATTGACAACCGCCTTGAGGAGCAACTGATCCCAAATCAACGTAAGCTCCGCGGTCCTGGGAGCCTCCAAAACTTTGCAACGAAATAACGTTCCAAGCGATTAATCACTGCGCGGCTGACTTTTCCTTCCAATTGTCACGTTTCCCGTGCATGAAAATTGTATTTACAATTTCGTGTGTTTCCGTGTCCTTTTCTCTGGTTTTTGTGGATCTTTGTTCCCCTTCTGCCTTTTTTGCGTATACCGTGTTTCTTCTGCAGCCTTTTTCGTGTCACGGTTTTTTTTTCAGCCAATGTTATGCCTCAACATATATATATATATAGTGAACAAAACTAAATTCAATTTGACTTAGGATTTTGTGTCCCTCAAGACTTCTAATTTTTATTCAGCCAAATTACTTAATTCATCCTTGAACTTTTGTCTTGTGTTTAAGTTATGTATCATCATGGGCTAGACCTGCCCAATAATCTCCCCCTCCAGTCCATGAGGGAGGTATCCCACACTCCAAGTGTATTACTTAGAATGCATATCAGCGTGGCCGGCACAGAACTCAAGCTTTTGCTTGGTAACTATTTTTGTCAACATGTCAGCAATATTCTTGTTAGTGTGAATCTTTTCTAACTGTAGAAGCATTTCATCAACTGCTTCACAAATCCAATAATATCTGACATCAATGTGTTTGATGCGAGAATGATACATAGAGTTCTTACTCAACTCAAGAGCACTCTGACTGTCACAATAAATGACGTACTCACTTTGCTTCAACTTGAGTTCCTCAAGAAACTTTTTCAACCATATCACTTCCTTTCCTGCTTCAGTGATAGCAACATACTCAGCCTCTGTTGTAGAGAAAACTACGCATTTTTGCAACTTAGACTGCCAAGAAACAGCACCCTCTGCAAAAGTAAACAAGTATACATATGTAGATTTTCTGTTATCAAGATCACCTGCCATATCTGCATCTGTATACCCTGTCAAAGTTGGTTGAGCTCCCCAAAAACCCAAACACAAATAAGAAGTTCCTCTGAGATACCGCATAATCCATTTTACTGCTTCCCAATTCTCTTTGCCTGGATTAGACAGAAATCTGCTTACCATACCAACTGCGTGTGCAATATCAGGACGAGTACAAATCATCGCATACATCAAACTACCAACAGCTGAAGAATAGGGAATAGCCTCCATTTTTTCTTCTCCTCATCAGTCGAAGGACTGGATTTCTTGGTTAGCTTGAAATGAGCTCCAAGGGGTAATGTCTCTGTGATAACCAGAATTTCTTAGATTTTCTATCTCGAACAATCTCCACGCCCAAAATCTGTTTAGCTGACCCCAAATCTTTCATATCAAAAGATTTATGCAAGGAATCTTTCAATTTCTGTATCAATCTTGCATCCTGGCTAACTATAAACATGTCATCAACATAAAACAATAAAATAATAAACTTATCATCATGAAAAGATTTGAAGTAAACACAAGAATCTGCAGTAGTTCTTGTGTATCCCTGACTCATCATAAAAGTGTTAAACTTTTTATTCCACTGTCTTGGTGCTTGCTTTAGGCCATACAAACTCTTCTTTAATTTGCATACAAGGTGTTCTTTCCCCTTCTGTTCAAACCCTTCTAGCTGTACCATATAAATCTCTTCCTCCAAATCACCATGAAGAAAGGCAGTCTTCACATCAAGCTGTTCAATTTCCAAGTCTAAACTGGCTGTTAAACCCAAAACAGTTCTGATGGATGTCATATTCACCACAGGAGAGAAAATCTCATCAAAATCAACACCGTTTTCTGCCCAAAACCTTTCACAACCAAGCAAGCCTTATACTTCAATAAGTCACAATTGCTGTCCCTTTTGATTTTGTACACCCATTTATTTCTCAAAGCCTTCCTACCCTTAGGAAGATTTACCAGTTCATAGGTGTCATTCTTCTTCAAAGAAGTCATCTCATCTACCATGGCTTTCATCCAGTGGGATTTGTCTTTATGACCCGGAGCCTCTGAATAACTTTCTGGTTCTCTATTCTCAGTGAGCAAAATATAATCAGTCTTAGGATACCTAGTAGATGGTATACGCCATCTTACAGACCTTCTTGATTCTCTAATTTCTTCTCCAACAGAGGTCTGCTCCCCCTGATCAGTAATCTACTCCCCCTGATTGCTAGTCTGATAAACTAGACTATCATCGATTGTTTCATCATCAATAGGAGCTACATGACTACTAGTGCTAGACTAAGATGCTGAAGAATTATCAGGTATGACACTAGGAACAACTGAAATCATCCCCTTAGGCTATTCGACTTTATCAAAGTCCTCAATCGTCTGATCTTCATAAAACACTGCTTCTCTACTTCTCACAAGCTGCCTTTTCTTTGGATCCCAAAACTTGTATCTAAACTGTTCATAACCATAGCCAAGAAATAAACAAGGAGTAGCTCTGTCATCAAGTTTCGATCTCTGTTCATTAGATACGTGTATAAAGGTTTTACACCCAAACACCTTCATATGAGAGTATGAAACATCTCTACCTGTCCAAACTCTTTCTGGAATATCAGAATCCAAGGAAATTGAATGAGATCTATTAATCAGATAGCAAGCAGTCCGAACTGCTTCGCCCCAAAAAGTCTTAGGAAGCATGTCTGTCTTCAACATGCATCTAACTCTGTCAAGAATGGTACGGTTCATTCTTTCTGCCACACTATTATGTTGAGGAGTCCCTTCTTCTGTAAACTCATGTCGAATCCCAAAATCTGAGCAACACTCTCTGAACGTATGTGAAGTGTACTCCCTACCATTATCTGTTATGAGGCTTTTCAAACACTTCCCTGTTTCTCGTTCTACCATGGTATGAAATTGCTTAAAGTACTGAAGTACCTGATCCTTAGATTTCAGAAGATAGATCCATAATTTCCTAGAAGTATCATCAACAAATGTAACAAAATATTTTTTTCCACCCAAAGATACTACATCACCAGGAGAACACACATCAGAATACACAATATCTAAAATATTCTCTTTTCTTTTAAACGTGCCAGAAAAGGAAATTCGAGTTTGTTTACCGACTAAACAATGTTCACATCGGTCTAGGGACGTACCATTGGTTAAAGAGATAACTGTCTTCTTAGCCAGAGCCTACAAACCTTTTTCATTTATGTGCCCAAGCCTCTTATACCACAAATCAGGAGAAGGATCTTCAACTGCATTTACCCCAGTCTTACAAGACTTTGCATAAGTTTTGTATTGCGTGTAACAAAACTTTCCACTAGTGACAACTATTGATCCCTTTGATAATCTCCACTTCTGATCACCAAAAGTACTAAAATACTCGATTCAGTCGAGAGTATTTATTGCAAGCAGATTAAACCGCATGTCAGGAATATGCCTTACATCCTTCAGAATTAGGATGTATCCCATATTTGTCTCCATGTGAATGTCACCGATCCCCATGATTTTGGAATGTGAAGAGTTAGCCATGTTTGACTGACCATAATCACATGCTCTATATGTAGTAAACAATTCAATATTTTTGCAAACATGGTATGAGGCACCACTGTCAACATGCCACTCAGTAAGAGGGTCTCCAACGTGCAGGCATTGACCCACTCCATAAGAGAATACATCACTAGTCACCACACCTACAGTATTTTCATCTTCTTTATTCTGATTATTACCCTCATTCCGCTCTCTTAACCAAATTCTACAATTTCTTTTATAATGACCCTCTTTGCCGCAATGATAACAAGTCTTCTTATCTTTTGACTTTGACCTACTTCTAGACTTGCGGTGACGCCTTCGCCTTTTATTATTGCTTCTTTCTCTGTGATCATCTGAAGCAAGAGCCAATGTATTATCTGAACCCACATGCAAACCTGAAGATTTCCTCCTGATTTCCTCATTCTGCGTACTGTTCTTCACAGAATCCATAGATAACACACCATCTGAAGTAGAGTTACTTAATGTCACAACAAAAATTTCCCAACTGTCTTGCAAAGAACTCAAAAGCAGTAATGCTTTCAATTCATCCTCAAGAGTCATTCCCATTGTCACCAGCTGATTCACAACATTCTGAAAATTATTCAAGTGCTCTGTCACGCTCGTACCGTCCTTATATTTCATATTGACCAAGTCTCTGGTCAGAAAGGACTTTCTGGCTGTAGTTTTCTTCTCAATACATGGACTCTAATTTAGTCCACAATTTATTTGCATCTATCTCTTGTACCACATGATGAAAAACACTATTATCCACTCACTACCTTATCGTCCCAATAGTTTTCCTGTGCAGTTTCTGTCAATCCCTATCTTCCATATCTTCTGGTTTAGAATCATCACCATTAATAGGATTATGTAAATCCTTACAGTAAAAGATACCCTCCATCCTAGATTTCCATGTCACCCAATTGTGATTGGTAAGCCTGATCATAGCACTACCAACTAGGTCATTTATTTTAATCCACACAATTGAACCTAGAACTGATACCACTGTTGGGAATTTAATCAATTTTTCTAAACCCGTGTGATTAAAATAAGCAATCAATATATCAAATAATAATATACATGCGGAAATTTAAATAACACTAGGAATTATTTAACTTCGTAAAACCCTCCAATGAGAATGGAAAATCGACGGGACAAACCGACAACTCCACTATCTCCAAATAATAATAGGAATACAACGTTTATCCTATCAAGATTATCGCCCTAAATCAAGAGGTAATCACACACTACTACAATAACGCAACACCGTCAAGAACAATATTCTTGGCACCACAAATAATTCATCTAATAATATATGGAACCTAATAATCAATACCAAGAGATGAAGAAAATATCACCTAACTCGTTCCAAGAATTAACTTGGAAAAATCACTGCTTAAAAAAGACGAATACCAAATCGAATGATGAAATAACGTTCCAAGCAATTAATCACTATGCGGCTGACTTTTCCTTCCAATTGTCTCGTTTCCCGTGCATGAAAATTGTATTTGCAATTTCGTGTGTTTCCGTGTCCTTTTCTTTGGTTTTTGTGTATCTTTGTTTCCCTTCTGCCTTTTTCGCGTGTACCGTGTTTCTTCTGCAGCCTTTTTCGTGTCACGCTTTCTTTTTCAGCCAATGTCACGCTTTCTTTTTTAGCCAATGTTATGCCTCAACATATATATATATATAGTGAATAAAATAAAATCTAATTTGACTTAGGATTTTGTGTCCCTCAAGACTTCTAATTTTTATTCAATCAAATTACTGAATTTATCCTCTAACTTTTATCTTATATTTAATTAAGTATCATTATGAACTAGACTCGCCCAACAACATGATCGCAAATTATCACAAAATGTACAATTTCTTAATGGTTCGATTTGACCAAATCAAATACCAACACAAACACGCATGCTCATCAAATAGATATATGAAGTAAAGCCATCCGCAAATTTTAGTTGTCCACATTTCATCTCAATTCACGTTTAATAAGTAACCAAATCAGATTTTTTTTTTTTAATTCGTGGGAAGTCATATTACAAAATAAAAAATTGTTTGGTTGAAAAGCTGTTTATACATTACATCACATGACTAAAAGTTAGAAAATATTTTTCATGGAAAAAAAGTCAATCAAACAACGTAAAAGTGAGAATTTATGTGAAAAACTAACATTTTTATGTTTTTTTTTTTTGGCAATCAAACAACTTCAAAAATAATGTTGTATTTTCAAAATAAAAAATGTAAAAAAAAAAAGTATTTCATTAGGAATCCTGCAATTTAATTATAGACACGTTTGCAACGATGGGAGTGTGGGTTGAGCTAATTTGCTCCAACATTAACTAGTACAACACCCGTGCGTTGCACGGGAAGACAAATCCCAATAAATAAAAGGAATAAAAAATAAAAGACTGAGATTAATAAATTTTAAAAGATCTAAGAAACTTCAATATGTTAATAATCCTCTATACCTATGAGCATGTAATTAATTTCTCATACGCATACAATCTGAGCATATATATGAAAAATATTCATTGGTAGACATTTGAGAGGGGATGTCTCTATAATGGAGACACCCTCAGACTTAATCCCCTTTATTTCGCCATTGTAAAATATTAAACTATGTAATTTATTTCTTTGATATTTAGTATAATTAAATTTATAGGCTCACCGATTTAAGTGGGACCCAATCAAACAACGAAATAGATAATATTCTATTGACAAGATATCCTTAAAAGTAATAAATTTAGGGCTAATAGAAGAGACGCCAAAAATTGTTCATTCATTCAATAATCAATATTCTTCATATAGCACACATTTGGCTACTTATATATCTCTAATCACTGAGAGTCGGATATAACATATTATTCGTTGTATTGGGGAACGAAAAAATTTTCATGGTATAAAGTAGGCAGAATATTTTTGTGATCAATGATATATGAAGAATATTATTGGATGGCAATAATGATTGAGTGTAGTTATTTTACAAAAACAATGTTGCTTTTATTAACTATAAAAAGGGAAATCCATAAAATTGTAGGAATTAAAAAAAAAAAAATTGATTTCAGAATAAATGCGACATTTTTTGTTTTACAAAATGACCACGCATGAGGTTGCAAGCATTAACTGGTGGCAATTTTGCCGGCCAATGAGACTCCAAAAGTTATGCGGCAATGTCATTGGCAAATATCTCTACCAATTTGAGCTTCAAGATTTCTATTGTACTTCTCTGATAACATAGACAGCAAGTGCTTCAACATAATTATTCCTTGAGCAAGGAATGATGGCATGGGCTACAACGTCTTTCCCTCAAACAATTTGATATCCGATTTCATGTTTGACATTAATTTGGCTACTTATATATCTTTAGGCTTTGATGGTCGAACATAACATAGTTTCAATTGTATTAGATAATAGAAACTTTTTTTTTTTTTTTGGAAGCAAGATAACAGAAACTTTGTTCGTACTATAAAGTAGGCCAAAAAAAAAATATTGTGAACAACCATATATGCAGAATAGTATTGGATGAATATGATAAATCAACATTGTTTTTGTTACAAAACCAACGTTCAAAAATTATAAAAAAAAGGGGAAAAAATTGATTTCGTAACTTTAGTCTTTATACTAAAAAATGAAACAACGTGTGAGGGTGCAAGCGGTTACGATCTTTTAGTACATGTTTAAAATCATGATAATGTTGGGGAAATGCATTGGTACTGAGTAATCTATTTTATTCTCATGATTTGTTCAATAATAAATTTTTTAAAAAAAAGGAACAAAGCACCAATAAAAAACGTGCAATCAAATTTAAAAAATAAGAACAAAGCATTAGGCAAAGTTGTGCAATCAAATTCAAATGATCAAGACAAGAATGATTCTAGCGTTCCAAGGAATAACTCGAATGAAAAGGGATAGAATGAAAATCAAAGTTGGATTAAGCAGGATATATGGAGAAGGAAGTAATTTACATTTATAATAATATTTCCAAAGGAACGATTCAAATGTAAGGGGTAATTAATATGAAAATTAGGGGGAGATTGCCGAGGGAGATATGCAATTACCATAAACAATAAAATGATTATACCATATAAATAAACATGTACCAAAAGATCTTAACTGTGAGACTTACCGAAGTGAAATGGGTGGGAAAAAATAAGAGCTTCACTAAAGTGCCTTTATATAGATATATATAGATATATAGATATGCAACAAAAATGTCTGTAACATCCCGAAAATTTTTACAAATTAAGGTAAGCAACGAAATTGTTGTTTTGAAAGAATTACTTGAATATTATTGTAAGATTGCTTGAAGATTGTTATTGAATTGACGCTAAAGAAAGATCTAGGTTGATAATTGATATAAATTAAAGTGTAGTGACTAAATTGACATGAACTAAAGAGTGTGAACTTAATTGAGAGATAATGCAAGGGAAAGGACTCCTTGGGCAATTTCCCTCCAAGTGTACGGCGCCACATTGCGCCACTTGTCACGATGTGTTTGGCGCCACTTATCACAATATGATTGGCGCCACTTGTCACGATATAATTGGTGGAATTCAAAAGTTATTAAATCTAGCTAATTATATAAAGGGGCTAAGTGTTTCAAAGCTTCCAAACCATTTCATTTTCTCTTCCGACTCCAAAATTCGTCCAACTTGGCCAAGAGAAGGAGAAAACCAATAAAAACCAGCCAAAATACCTATTTGTCTTTTGAAAAGAGTCCCTTACCATATATAGAAGGATTATAGCTTGAAAGATAATTTTAATTGAGAAATATCAAGGATTTAAGGATACTTCTTCACGTGGATTATTCGAAGAATATTTGAGGTGGGTAACCTAATACTTTGATTCCTAATCTACATGCATAAAGTTTTGATAAGATAAGTGTGTATTTGATTGACGATTTTGATGAGACAAACATGGATTTGAATGCATTATTATTGAAAGAAAGATTGATTTATTGCATTTGTATCGCTAGTTAATACTCTACCCATTTTGAATTGTTTTGTGATTGTATGACCTTAGCCATTCTGAATTGTTTCCTGCACTATGACCTATTCAATGATCCCGGAATAGGGAAGATTAGTGTGGTGTTTGCTTTGAATTGGAATCTCGGTATGGGTCCACCGGGGTTCATTGTGGATCCACTTAATTGAATTGATATGAATCTGGCGCGCACCACGGGTAGTAGTTTAACTAGTGATAGGGCCCTTTTGTGCATTGAAAAGCTTTGTACATGCAATGATTTTTCTTGGAAATGCGTTTTATAAAGGAAAGGTGAATCAAAGGATTGTGTTATTCACTTAGTACGTTGTACTCACTCCCCACTTATTACAATTTTTGTAGATAATTGGAGTTATAACAATTGAAAAGTAGGGCAAGCTGGATGTTGGATCGTACTCGCGAATAGGAGTAGAGTTGTGCATGTGGTGTAAACTTGTCCTTGAAACTATCACGAATTTAATACTTTTGACGCACACCTCTATAATATATATGTTTTACATCTTATAACATATAAGACAATAGAGAGATATAATCTTTATATTTATTTGAATTCTACTTTTCATTGTAAAAGTTTTCTAATGATTTGGCACACCTTGGTAAACAATGAAATATATCTATTAATACAACTTATTGTGTTCTATATATTTTTTTGAAAACATATCTTTAATGTTTCTTTAAAAGATTGACGATTTGTTAACTTTTATAATTATCTTTGTCTATTAAACTCTGTAAAATAAGTTAAATTGGATTGTTTCACACGTCCCGTCCCCGTTATTTGAATTAAAAACTTCCGCTACAGAATTTGTAAATTACCATAAGATATTTAAAAAATATTGTAAAATTAGTGGGTGCGTGATAACTTCCCCTATAACTTTTCATCCCATATTAAGAGCTGAGGGGGGGGGGAATAGCCTCCTTCCCGCATAGAAGCTATGAAGAACAAGAACTTTTGGAATGTCAAATGTTGAAGACAATAGTGATTCCAGGGTATTTATCACAAGTAATACACCACCAAGCACATCACATTTCAAAGGCTGTATACACCAGTTACACCACTAATTATCAAGTACGAAGTCAACATGTATATTTTTTATTTACTGATATAACGTTATTTGATTCATGTAGTTACAATCTTTATTGTTACAAAATAATAATAATTATACTTGAGTAATATTCATAT
>CAVNYN010213192.1:0-33232 GCA_963692815.1 Nyctanthes arbor-tristis
TCATAGTTTCCAAAATATTAGGTTAATGTTTCTTTCTTTTCATGAAATTTACGAAATTGTGGAAGTTAAAAATAGGTGATAATAAGAATTAAAGCAAACGAATATTGGCATTTGGCCAACTCATCTTATTATTGTCGTGAGACAGCAATCTAAATATACAGAAACATAGGGGTGTGCAAAAAAACTGAAACCGGTTGAACCAGCCCTGAACCGGACCGAATGGGCCAGTCCCGGTCCGGGTTTTGAGCAAAATTAACCGGGTTCGGGTATTTTGTCTCTAAACCGGCCGGGTCCGGTCCGGTCCCGGGTTTTATTTTGAAAACCCGGAAAACCGGTCCTTTGACCGGTTTTTTAATTTTTTTAATTTTTTTTCTTTTTTTTCTTTTAAGTTTTAATAATCAAATGGAAAGGAAGGGAGGTATGTATTTGCATAATAGGTTGGTCCTATTGATCCAAAGCAAGTACAGAAGTAATTGAATGAACGAAAAGCCTTTAATAGGGTAAAGAAACCCATCCAACGCTCTTCGCCAAGGTGCCCCCACCTGCATGAGCTGCTTAAATTTTTTTCGCTTTTAATTTTCTTGTGTTGGCTGGGAGTTGATGCTTTAAATTCTTGAATTTTCTTTGTTAGACATATAACTTGATTTTGTCATTGATATTGATGCACAGATTGTGAAGAGAATGAGGCAATTAAAAATTGCATTAGCTTGAAACGATTCTCCAGTTGTTTTTTGCATATTGATCACACTGTATATTGCTTCTCTAGCCAAGCAAATTATATCATTTCCAACTCCTAAGCCTTTAATGCCTCTTTGGTTGTAAAAATCTTGTAATTTGCAGTTTTTTGCTAAATGTTGCTTAGAAAGTGTCTCTAATGCTAAATGGGCATGGAAACTGAAAAATGTGTGCTGATTTTTATTTATGACTGAATTTATACGAACTTATAAGTTAGTATTGTTGTTTAGATAATATAGATGACTAAATGAGCATGTTTTGTTCGTAGAATTTTCGGCTCTGTGGATAGACAAAAATGGAAACAATGCATCAGTTGAACTTGATGTTGATGATTGAATGAGTGGAATTGGTTTGTAAGTGATACTTAAACTATTATGAATAGTAATTTAAGTAGGCCTAGCCTAGTTTCTCTACTTTTTGTCATATTTGTAATTGTAATGTTTTATCTTTAACATTTTTATTTTTTTCGTAGAAGTTGGAGATTTCGAATCATTGAGATGTGATGTGAAGATTGAAGAAAGTAGAGACCGATCAAGTTCTTTATTTATTGTTTAGGAAAGACATTATGCTATTATGTTTTATGCCATCAACTTTTGATATTCGATTTGGTTGTATGATTACAAGTTGTCACAATTAGTTTCACTCTATTTTGTATGATTGCACTTACAACATGCGTATTTGTTTGTTTTAAACTTTATTTGTATGTCTTTTATGGTTGTTAAGTCTTTAGAAAAAAATTTTCACAAGCCCGGAAAAAACCGAATTCATAACCCGAGCCCGGACCGTAACCAAAACCGTTTGGGCTTGCCATTTTTGAGACCGGGACCGGGACCGAACCGAAGATGTTTGGTCCGGTCTTGGTCCTTCTAAAACCCAGGACCGAAACCCGTTTACACACCCCTACAGAAACATATAAGCACAAATGAACTTGTGTTAATAACAATTTAAATCAATTTATTACTTGACCAACCAAAGTCATTTTTTAAGTAGTATCAAATTAAGAATTGAAGTTATAGTCACTATCATCAACTGATGCAGACACAAATAATATATTTATGTCTAATTGAATATTTTTAGTAAAAGACTTGAATCAGTTTAGAAGATGTTACAACGAAACATCCCGGAAATATACAAGGACACATAACAAATTCCAAGAAATTTCTCAAACTAAAAGAGCCAGAGAGGATGTTTGGCTGTGCTTTAAAGTTCACTTAAATAAGTAAAAAGGTAAACTTTTGTCATGATGAAAATTGAAAATAAGTAATGTTACTTATGTTAACTGTTTCATCTAGTTACTTCTTTTATGTAATAAATGATCTGTGAAGCACCATGGCAAGTCAACTCAACAAATCAAGTTCAATTTTTACGAAACAGCAAACAGTATTAACTCGTTCAATAATTAATTATGCGTCATGTCACCGTTGGTTATAGCCGCTTAAGAGATCATTTCTCGTCTGTGCTTATGGGAACATGCTCTCCAGCTTCTTTGTAACAGGAAGAGATGATCAAACAAAAATTATGGGGAATGTATCCCAATATATATATAAAATAAGAAAAAAAAACATGACAAGAAAAATTAAGAAACCCAAGAAGCCCGAGGTTATATCACGAGAATTGTTAATGCATCCAAGAAATTTTTAGTTTCTTCAGATATTGTGCAAGAAAAATTTGACATTATGCAGACAAGATCACAAGAATAAATAAATTTGAGCATTAAGGTTATAAATAAATAATAAATTCGTCCAGTTTATCAGAAGTAAAACCAGAAATCCCAAATGTTGAAGTTAACACGACCTGAAATTTCACGAGACGAAGAAATGGGAATTACCTTTTGAAGATAGAGAGATAACGGAAGATAGGTTCTTTTCCTCCGCGTCCTGCTCTCTCAGTAAATGCGAGTCCAAACTACTCGAGAGTCGAGAGTGTGGTGAAGCAAAAGTTGAGGGGAGGAGGGGAAAAGGTCAAAGCATTTTCTTTTCTTTTTCTTTTCTTTCTTTCTTTTGTTTTTTTTTTTTGCCTCTCTCTCTCTCTCTCTCTCTCAGTTGAGGGAGGAGGGGAAAGGTCAAAGCATTTTCTTTCTTTCTTTTTTTTTTTTGCCTCTCTCTCTCTCTCCCCTGAGGTTAGAAAATGTTGAGTTATTTTTTTCCACCATGTTCAACCTCAACCAAATAAGGGGAAATTGGCTAGTTGACAGAGCCTTGAAAACATTTTAGATAAATGATCATTGACCCAATGTAATGGCAATAAAAATAAATCAAAAACCTTGAAAAATACAAATTTACCATCTACAATAGTGTCTTTCTTCCCCAAAAGCCCCAAATCCCTAATGATGTCTGAGCAACCCGAGCGAAAGTGTGAATTCAAATCCCTAACCTTGAGTTCGTCCAAAATCCCTAACCTCGGCTCTCTCCCAAACCTAAATTGTTACTGCCTAAAGGTTGAAGCTACAAAATAGTACCGAAGCTGCTCTGAGTATTTGAAGTTCGAGTCACCAGAAGGAAGCTCTGAGGAGTCGCCGGAAATCTGTTGCAGAAGGTCGGTTATCATTGTCAGGTACGATGGAATTATCAGTATGAGTCAATTTTTTTTTCTTTTCCTGATTGTATTGGCTGAATATCCCTGTTTGAGTTGAAATAAATGTGTATTCTACACTTTCTTGTTTCTATGCCGTGGTTGAGATGTAAAGTGGTTGGATTAGTTGAGGTTTTAGTGTTTATCAATGGGGATTTGATATGGTCAAGTTTTGCAAGATTGTTTAGCAAAGTGGCATTTATCTGATTCTTCGAATTGGGCCTTTTGTTGCTGTTTAATGGAATTTTGAGTATGTCAATAATAGCCACAAACTTCAAAACTTGGTTATTCGAATTGAAAGCTCGCTAGATTCATTCAACTCTGATTGATTCTATTAGTTCAGCTTAAACACTTACTGCAGTACGCAGAAGTTGCAACCTACCTTTTCTGAAATTAATAGTTCGAGTTTTTGAATAACATTCTCAAATAACCTCTATTTTCCTTCCTTTTTAAAGGAAATAAAGAAAAGAAAAAGACAAATATCTTCTTGACTGATCACGTAACTTTAGGAGTTTTTACATAAAAAAGTGAAAACTTGATTATCTATTTAGCAATTATTTGTGGTATTTCCAATATGAACTCCTAATGAGTGTGTTAATAATTCAGTGGCGTACCTGTTTGGTTGCACTACGTTCTAGGAACTGTCTTTCGAACTGAAAATGAACCTTTCAAGGTTTGGGCAAGCTGACTTAATCACTCAAGGATTAATGCTTGCTGCTTTTAAGGCTTGGTTATTGTTCACAATTTATTATATTGTAATTGTTACTTCTTGTTTCATGGCATCTGGAATTCCAGTATTACATGCAGAAGTTCATGACATATATAGTAAATTTGATGAAGGAAAAGCTCTTTGAATCATAGAGCGGTCCCATCATTTTGGCACAGGAAAGTATTTTTCTTTTGCTGGGTTCTAAATATTAAGCTCTGCTTATTTGGTTTTTTAAAATTATTATAGAATATATACTAATCACTTTGTGCATTACCCTGTTAGTCTTTAGAATACATCACATGCAGCATAGTATTATAACTTTAAACTGGATCATGAGGTGATTTTGTGTACTACTTTCCAAGCACTATCTGGGGCTTCTTTGTATCTTTTGCCAAAAAAAAATCTATATCAAATTTTTTTGGTGAAATGTGTGGTGGAGAACTGGAAATAGAATGTAAATGTGAAAAATAGAATTATGTGGTTGGTATTGAGTGTTGACTTATTGACTATCATTTTTTTTTGTTGTAAGAAAAGCTAGAGAGAAAAAAAAACCCTTTGGATTCATTACAAAATTAGTTGTTTTATTATTAGACTAACAAACCCTTTGCGTTCTATACAAAATTAGTTGTTTTATTAGTAGAAATTAGTCTTTGGACAGTTCTTCCAATTCTTCATTGTCATTAGATCCAACCTGTGGCTAAGTTGGAGTAGTTATGTGTGACAGGTCCAAGAGAAGTGGGCTTGGGTTGGATTGATTCTGGGCAATATAGAGTGAATAACATCTCCATAGTAAGCTATAACTTCTACATAAAATGGTGGCAATACATACATGAAAGCTCAAGCAAAGAACTAGTATTTCTTGATTCTTGAACAATGTCGGACAGAGCTTTTGTGAACTTCCAATATAAACAAATAAGTTCAGATGCATAATCTTAAGGAGTTGGTGTTGTTTTCACTGTCAAATTCTAGCATATACAGTGAGGACAATTGGCTGAAAGACAGTTACTTTTTTCTTGGCAAATTATAATACTCGTCAACTTATCTTTACTACTTTAAAGAACTTGCAAATGCTTCCTTTCTTTTCAACAAGAGTCAATTCTTAGGCACTGTGGCCATGATGCAACTTTAGAAGAAGCAAAACTTTTTACTCAATGTCAATATATGCTTTTGTGTTGCTGGAATAGTTGATAAAATCTGTTATTTGATTGTATTATTTTGAATTTGGATCCTAGTTTATAAATGTTATTTGGGATTTTGTGTAATAGTCTAGCATATGTTAATTGTTGCCATATAACACTTGTATTATGACCAATAGAAAAAGATGTTCTATTTTCTTGATAATACCACATTATACAAGAACAGCTTAAATAATGTGATCCGTCTTTAACATTGATTTTTGTTTCTTTGACCTTTATTTGCATTCACTTCATAGTTTTTTTTTTTTTTTGGGTGGCAAGGTGGAGTTACTGGTTTATTTATATAATTTTCTTTCTATTGTTTAGGTTTTGGAACAATGATATCAAAATGAAGATGTCCTTTGGAATGTATTAATTGCGGGAAGAAGACTCATGACACACAGTGACCCAAATTTACATTGAATTGAGTTTTTTTAGTTGAATTCTAGTTTTGGCAAGTGATGATTGCATCCTAAATTGTATTACAAATTTTTTTATATTATAAATTTTTAGAAATAAAATTGCACTAGAAATGTTAGAATTCATAAAAATTTTAAAAATTTTGGGAGGCACGAAGGAACGAGTTTTTGTTAATACTTTACGTTATAACTTGTAATATCTATTTACTAAGCTGTAAATAGCATTAACTAAGGCAATTCAATAAGACCGCGTTCTTAAGTATGTTTTTAGCATTTTTAGACAATATAGATTAGAGGTTGATTGAGTTTTGCTAAAAATGGCCTAATCTAACTTGTAACATTATGTAATTTAGATTTAGCACAACCGACGGCATTTCATGTACGGTCCTGCCCCAGAATATTGTGCTATAACTTCGGTTTGGCGAGGAAATGGAATTGGTGCATTGGGGTGAAAGTTGGAGCACAGATGCAACACAGAGAGCCATCACTGCAACCATGCCGCTATGGTACCATCACCGTGGTACAGGTGCAGTGATGGCCCGAATCGATTCGAAATCGACCGCAACTTGACCCCTCAATCAGGCTATATTCCTATTAATGTTTTCAGGCTGTTTAGTTCATTTGGATTAGAGTTGAGCGAGTTTTGCAAAGGAAAGGCCCAATCTAACTTGTGACGTTATATAAGTTAGACTCAGCAAGACCGATGACGTTTCGTATACTGTCTAGTCCCAAAATAGTGTGCTATAACTTGAGTTTTTTTGGGAAATGGGATTGGATCATCCGGGTGAAGTTTGGAGCAAAGATTCAATAAGGCCCAAATTGATTCGAAATCGACCGTAACTTGACACACTCAATCTGACCATGTCCTTATTTATTTTTTAGTGTGTTTAGTTAATGTGGATAAAAGTTTGGTCGAGTTTTATTACAAAGGCCCCAATCTAACTTGTGACGTTATCTCAGTTATACTTAGCTTGACTGACGATGTTTCGTATATTGTCCAGCCCGAAACAATATGCTATAACTTGGGTTTGGCTGAGAAATAAGATTGGATCGTTGGGATGAAGTTTGAAACAAAGATTCAACAAGAAGTGTCATCACTGCACCTATGCCGTTATGTTACCACCGTAGCTGCATGGGTGCAATGACAGTCCAAATCGATTTGAAATTGACCGTAACTTGACACACTCGATCTAACCATGTTCTTATTTATTTTTTTAGTGTGTTTAATTAATGTGGATAAGAGGTTGGTCAAGTTTTGCGAAAAAAGGCCCAATCTAACTTTTGACGTTATCTAAGTTAGACTTAGCACGACCGACGACGCTTTGTATACTCGCCGCCCCTGAAATAATATGTTATAACTTGGGTTTGGCTAGTAAATCAGATTGGATTGTCGGGGTGAAGTTTGGAGCAAAGATTCAACAAGTGGTGTCATCACTGTACATATACCGCTATGCTACCACCATCGCGGCACGGGTGCATGGATCAAATCAATTCGAAATCGACCGTAACTTGACACGCTCGATCCGACCATGTTCCTATTTATTATTTTAGTGTGTTAGTTCATTTGGATCAAAGATTGAGCGAGTTTTGCCAAGAAAGTGCCCAATCTAGCTTATGACGTTATTTAACTTACACTAAGCGCGACCGTTGGCGTTTTGAACTACTGTCCGGCCCTGAAATAATGTGCTATAACTTGGATTTGGCTGGGAAAGGATATTGGTTCATGGGAGTAAAATTTGGAGCAAATATTCAACACGGAAAGCCATCACTGTACCTATGCCGCTATTATACCACCATCACAGTAAAGGTGCAGTGATGGCCCGAATCGATTTGAAATCGAACACAAGTTGACCGTGTCAATCAAGCTATAGTCTTATTAATATTTTCAGTCTGTTTAGTTCATTTGGATCAGAGTTGAGCGAATTTTGCAAAGGAAATGCCTAATCTAACTTGTCACGTTATGTAACTTAGACTAAACGCGACCGATGGAGTTTTGAACTACTGCCCGGTCTCAGAATAATGCTTTATAACTTGGGTTTGGCTGGGAAATGAGATTGGATCATCGGGGTGAGGTTTGGAGCAAAGATCCAACAAAGAGCTCCATCACCATGTCTCTGCCGCTATATTACCACCATTGCGGCATGGGTGCAGTGATAGCCCAAATCGACCGCACCTTGACACACTCGATCTGACCACATTCTTGTTTATTTTTTTAGTGTGTTTAGTTAATGTGGATAAGAGGTTGTCCAGTTGTGCTAAAAAATGCCGAATCTAACTCATCACATTATCTAAGTTAGACTTAGCATGACCGACGACGTTTCATATACTGTCCGGCCGAGAAATAATATGCTATGACTTGAGTTTGGCTAGTAAATGGGATTGGATCGTCAAGGTAACATTTGGAGCAAAGATTCAACAAGGAGCGTCTTCACTATACCTATACCGTTATGTTACTACCGTTGCAGCACAGGTGCAGTGATTGACCAAATCAATTCGAAATCGACCGTAACTTGACAAACTCAATCCGACCATGTTCCTATTTATGTTTTTAGTCTGTTAGTTCATTTGGATTAGAGATTGAGCGAAGTTTTGTCAAGGAAGTGCCCAATCTAGCTTATGACATTTTTTAACTTAGACTAAGCGCGACCGTCGGCGTTTTGAACTACTGTCCAGCCTCGAAATAATGCGCTATAACTTTGGTTTGGCTGGGAAATGGTACTGGTTCATGAGGGTGAAATTTGAGGTAAAGATTCAATACAGAAAGCCATCATTGCATTTATGCCGCTATAATACCACAATTGTGGTAAAGGTGCAGTAATGGCCCGAATCGATTCAAAATCGACCGAAACTTGACCCCCTCGATTAGACTGTGTTCCTATTAATATTTTTAGTCTGTTTAGTTCATTTATAACCCTACACATGTTACAAAAATAAGCAGAAGCAATAAAATACTTTAAATTGCTATCACGACATCTGTGCCGTGATGTCATGCTGTGGCGAGAATTTAAAACTGCCGTCTGTTAGCACGTTAGTGGAAAGAGATATTTTGTGAATTTTATTATTTTTAAATGATGTGGTTAGTTAGACAAAGTTTATAGAGTGGTGGTCTTTTAAATGAAAATTATGATTGACTTGGTCTTTTAAACAAAAGCCCCAACCAAATAATACGAGGAGGAAATAATACAAGAGAGAATGGAATTGAATAATAATCTTTTTAAGAGAAAATATCTAATACTCTAAGAGTATCCTAATAAGATATTTTAAATCAATCAACAATCGATACATAAATTTAAGAGTCCCAGAAATGGTGCTTAAGGACCCACATGTAGGTTCTTTATTATCGTAAAATACTCCAATAAGGTATTTTTAGAGTACCATATTTTCCCCCATTTTTTAGTGTTTGTTTGGGGGCGGGGCTGGTTATAGAATCTTCCGTTCATATATGATTTCCCCCTTAATTTTACTCCTTCTTTTGAAGTAACCTTTTTCCCAATTGATTTTCAATTTGGATCATTCCCTTTAGATATTTTCCTCCATGGTAGAAATGTTATTAAACTTCAAACACGTGATAGATAGAGGCACTAGAAATTATGTACTCAATTTCTCTCCACATTTTTTTTAATTTTCTTTTTTCTTCTATTTCACCAATTTTCTCCATTTTTGTTTTTTTCATTTCCCCCGTACTCCTCATTTCTTGTGCCAACTTTATGCTTTCATGTCTTCACATTTTTAGTGCTATTTTATTGCTATATTTTTTAATATTTTCAATTTCTCCCTTCTTTTTTTACTCTTCTCACTCTTTTTTTCCTACATTTATTAATATTCCTCTTTAATTATGTATTTCTTTTATTTTGCTACACATATTCTATGGAGTCATGTCTAATAGATTATGTGGCATGGTCTCATTAGACACATTGGGCAATCCATTGGACACCATAAGATGGTATCCAATGGACTCTATAGAAAAACCGCGTTTATTTATGAGCAAACTACATTTTTTGATACGCATACTTTACATGAATAATGTCACGCCCCCTAATTTTATTATCATATTATCTCGAAATACCGGTAGCGGAAGCGTTTAAATATATATTTCTTGATTCAAAATCAAGAACGAGACTTTATAAATGTAATTCAAAAGTATTGTGACGCTTTCACTGCACACTCTGATAATTAAGTGTATTGTTGGTTACCCACAACGAAACCTCGACCACACACTGAAATCTAGATCACATACATATATCTTCTTCACCCTTGGGAAGATCCGGCCACAAAGCTAGTTATTTAATACCTACAGAATTGTAGAAGAAGGGGTGAGTACAAAGTACTCAGTGAATAACATGTATTGGCCCACACAAAACAATACAAGACCACAAGTTGACAAAGATACAAAGATTCAAAGTTCGGGCACATCACTAGTTTAGCCTCTACCTATAAGCCATACGATTCAATAACAATTTAAAATTACCAGAACCACACAGTAAGGCTATAATGTTACAAAGCAATACAAATACAATGTAAAACAGGTAAACAGCACTACTAGCGAGGCCCAAAACTAAGGAACAATTGTTTATTCAAAACAATGGTGCACCGTCAATCATCAAAGACCAAATACAATTAAAGAAAGACACGGTTCCAAAAGAGAAAGGGAGAGCCTAAAGAGATAGCTAAGAAATAGAAATGGTAGAGCCAAAAACATATGTTACTCACTTTAAAGACTTCACAAAGATTACTTGTATAATTCTAAAAGGAAAATACTGCTAAAACCTTGGTATTACTCGTTACAGAGTCATTCTTTAAATTGTAACCTTTCTAGGGTAAAACTAGGGGTTTAGTGGGTTATAATGGGTGTTTTCCTTGTCCTAATATTGTTGGACGAATTTCATGCCTTGGAGGGGAGAGAGTGGGATGGGAGAAAAGGTTTTGAGAAACCTAAAGACCCAATCGCCCTTATAATAAGTAGGATTTAGTCAGTCTTAATAAATCTTTGAGTTTCGCCAATCACGTCGCGACACTTGGCACAATCCGGTGCTGTACACACGTTGGGGTGACTTGGCCTAATATGGTTGACATGTTTATTGCGAGAGAAATCCTTATACTTTGTACAGTCTTGTAATTAAGTCATTAAACTTTTGCTTCACATCAATTAGTAACTAAATTCTTTCTTTAATCGACATTTGAGCGTCAACCTTCAGATCTTCCAATATAATTCATGCAATTATGCCATCATCGCCGACCACGTAACTTAATTGGGTGGTTAAATTCTAGCGGAAGTTTTATTACCATATTGTCTTAAAATATCGGTAGCGGAAGCGCTATCTCAATTTAAAATCGAGGGTGAGATTTTACAAATACAATTCAAAAGTATTGAGATACTTTCGCTGCGCACTCTAATTAAGTGTTTGTGGGTTACCCACAATGAAACCTCGGCCACACTGAAATCTCGATCATATACATGTATTTTCTCCATTTTTGGGACGATCCGGCTATAAAGTTCTAAATTCAATACCTACAGGATTGTTAGAGGAGGAGGGGTGAGTACGAAGTACTCAGTGAATAATAACATGTATTGGCCTACGCAAAACAATACAAGAAGGATCACAAATTGACAAAGATACAAAGCTCGGACACATCACTAGTTTAGCCTCTACCCGTAAGTGATACGATTCAATAAAAATTCAAAATGGCCAGGATCACACAGCAAGACCATAATATCATAAAACAATACAAATACAATGTAAAACGGGTAGATAGCGCCACTAATGATGCCTAAGAGTAAGGAACAATTGTTTATCCAAAGCAATAGTGTACCATCAATCATTAAAGGCCAAATACAATATAAGATGGGCACGAGTTCCAAACAAGATAGAGAGCCAAAAGAGATAGCTAAAAGATAGAACCAATGAAAGAGCCAAAGACATGCGTTACTTAGCTTAAAGATCCCTCGAATAATCCCAAGTGAAAAAGTGCCATTAACGCCTTGATATACCTCAAGTAAAGCTAAATTTTTGAGTTAGGATCTATCTATATATAGTTAAGAGCCTTTTCCAAGTGTAAGGATGTTGTTTGGGTAGGTTTTAAGGGTTGTTCTCTACCCTAGCATAGGCATAGACGAATTTTGGGGTATTCGGGAAAAAAGTGGATGGTTGGGGGCTTTTGAAAAATTTGAGGACCCTTAAACCCTTTATATAATAGTTAGGTTTTAGTTGCTTTTAATGAACTTTTGAGTTCCGCCAATCAAATAGCGACACGTGGCGCGACGTGGCACCGTACACTTCAGGGGAGTAATGTGACCAAATAAGGTTTGCACGTTTATTGCTCTAAAAGTCCTTATACTTTGTAATATCGTGTAATTAAGTCACTATACTTTTGATTCATATCAATTAGTAATCAAATTTTTCCTTTAATTGACATTTGAGCGTCAATCTTGAGATCTTCCAATATAATTTGAGTAATTATGCCATTACCGTCGACCATGTAGCTTAATTGAGGGTTAAATTCTGGTGAGATGTTACAAATAATGTTACTTTCTCTTATTATCTTATTTATCGAGTTACTTCATCTTACCTTCTTCTGTTACCAATTTTTAATGTGTCTATTCTTAACTTTAATTTAATTATTATTTTGATTATTGACTAAAGAGACACTGTAGTAATGTAATTAACAACTTTTACAATTATTTATTATTTTCTATTTAATTAACAATAAATTAATTAGTTATTACACCCTTTTAATATATAATAATAATAATAATAATAAAGAAGAAAAAGGAAAAATAGCTGTTACTACTTTTATTTTAAGTTATAATTAGCTAAACTTGGAAATCATAGGGCAAGACCTTTATAGTCTAATGACATCTTAGTTACTTACACCCTTAATCAATGGTTCGATTACCCTACCTTACAATTATTTTATAATAATGTTAAAGAAAGTAAGAATTCACATGTTAGTTCTTATATTTGAAAAAAAAAAACTTGAAAATCATGTTCTGCAAAAGAAATATAAAAGTGAGGGTAAAATTGTAAAAATAACAATAGTAAGGACCATTTGCACAATGATATCTAAAGGTAGAGATAATATGTGCCAATTACCTTTCTTTGTAATGTAAAGAAGTATACTGTCTTCTAATTTGTGTGCTTGAGACTTGAGAGAGATGATTGAGCTACTTAAAAAGAAATAGTTTTCAGTATTTTATTTCCTACAATAAAATAATAATGTAGCCCATGAGTTAGCCTCTTATGTTATTTTTCTTAATATTCAGCCAACTCTTTCATTCAAGAATCAAGAGTGTCCGTACAACATGGGAGGAGAAAATATTAGAACCAACTTGCTTCTTCTATAATAGGTTAGGGATGAATGCTGCATTTCTCTTTTAGTTACGTTTCAGAAGCTTTCTATTTTGGCCGTTGCTCTGTTATTTTCCTCCTCATGTCTCTCTTTCCTTTCCGCCATTGATAAGAGCTCACAGTTTCTCAACAATTAAGATGCTGCCTTCTCAAACTCACAGTTCTTTTCTCCTTCACTTACATTTCAGAAGGTTTCTGTTTCGGCCGTTGCTCTGTCATTTTCCCCAAAAATTCCTTCTTTATATATAACCATTAACCCTATCAAATACTCCACATGCACTTTCATTTCATACATAGAGTCCGTGAAGAGATAGAAAGAGGGTGGCCAAGAAATTCATGCTCCATGGCTTTATTTATTCCACTCTTTCGATTCAACTATCGGACTAAACTGATTTTCTTATCGTTTGGTTTTGCACTATCGATTTACTGGTACATCTATGATCATGCTGACTTGTTCCGTGGCGGGGACACTTCTGGAGACACCATTCTTTACGACTTCCCACAAAAACCCACGTTAGGGAATAGCGGTAACACCATTTTCTTCTTCAAGATACACCCACCTTGTTCTATACACTATAGGGAATACACCCGATGTAAGGACATCGAGAGGTACTTGAAGTTCAGCCGGCACTGTAACATCCCGGAAATTTTTTACAAATTGAGGTAAGCAACGAAATTGTTGTTTTGAAAGAAAGATTGCTTGAAGATTAAAATATTGTTATTCAATTGACGCTAAAGAAAGATCTTAGTTGATAATTGACATAAACTAAAGTGTAGTGACTTAATTGACATGAACTAAAGAGCATGGACTTAATTGAGAGATAATGCAAGGGGAATGACTTCTTGGGCAATTTTCCTCCAAGTGTAAGGCGCCACATCGCGCCACTTGTCACGATGTGATTGGCGGAACTCAAAAGTTATTAAAACTAGCTAAGTCATAACTATTATATAAAGGGGGCTAAGGGTTTCAAAGACTTCCAAACCATTCCATTTTCTCTCCCAACCTCAAAATTCGTCCAACGTGGCCAAGGGAAGGAGAAAACCAATAAAAATCCACCAATATACCTATTTGTCCTTTGAAAAGAGTCCCCTACCATATATAGAAGGATTATAGCTTGAAAAATAGCTTTAATTGAGGAACATCAAAGCTTTAAGGATACTTTTTCACGTGGATTATTCGAAGAATATTTGAGGTGGGTAACCTAATATTTTGATTCCTTTTCTACATGCATAAAGTTTTGATAAGATAAGTGTGTATTTGATTAATGATTTTAATGAGATAAACATGGATTTGGATGCATTATTATTGAAAGAAAGATTTATTTATTGCATTTGTATCGCTAGTTAATGTTCTACCCGTTTTGAATTGCTTTGTGATTCTATGGCCTTGCTGTGTGGTCTTGGCCATTTTGAATTGTTTCCTACACTATGACCTATTCAATGATCCCGGAATAGGGAAGATTAATGTGGTGTTTGCTTTGAATTGGAATCTTGGTATGGTTCTACTGGGGTTCATTGTGGATCCACTTAATGGAATTGATATGAATCTGGCACGCACCACGGGTAGTAGTTTAACTAGTGATAGGGCCCTTTTGTGCATTGAAAAGCTTTGTACATGCAACGGTTTTTCTTGGAAATGATTTTGATAAACGAAAGGTGAATCAAAGGATTGTGTTATTCACTGAGTACTTTCTCCCCCTTTATTACAATTTTTTTAGATAATTGGAGTTATAACAGTTGAAAGGCAAGGCAAGCCGGGAGTTGGATCGTGCTCGCGAATGGAAGTAGAGTTGTGCATGTGGTGTAAACTTGTCTTTGAAACTACCACGAATTTAATACTTTTATGCCCACCTCTATAATACATATGTTTTTACATCTTATAACATATGAGACAATAGAGAGATAAAATCTTTATATTTATTTGAATTCTACTTTTCATTATAAAAGTTTTCTAATGATTTAGCACACCTTGGTAATCAATGAAATATATCTATCAATACAACTTCTTGTGTTCTACATATTTTCTTGAAAAGCCTAGCTTTAATGTTTCTTTAAAAGATTGACGATTTGTTAACTTATGTAATTAGCTTTGTCTATTAAACTCTGTAAGATAAAATAAATTGGATTGTTTCGCACGTCCCGTCCCCGCTATTTGAACGAAAGCTTCCGCTACAGAATTTGTAAATTAATATAAGATATAAGGAAATATTGTAAAGTTAGTAGGGGCGTGACAGACACAGATTGGTGTACAGGGAAAGTGACACGCCCCACCCCTAGTACCTCTAACTTACTAGAATAGTGACGCGTGCCGACGATAAATTCCAACCTAGAAGCTATAATTTACTGTCAATGCTCATGAATATACTATTTGTTCTAAAAAAATTTTGACAGCATCTCCTCTAACTTCTTAACAAACCAACCTGCATAATACCCAACATCGAGTCCCTAACTCCTTATTCATTTCAAGCAACAATTCATATCTGAAGGGATATACCAACCAAAATGTGATTCACCCTTACCACCCAATATATACTAGTAAGTTAACCATATCAAAGCATATAAACCATAATAACATCGAGCCCCATAACAATTTTTATGTGGTGGCTCAATTTGAGAAATATCAGGCTCGATCCTGATGTGTTGCCCAAACTCCAATTGCTACCTAAAAAGAAAATCATTTAGGAAACTAATGAGCTAACTGGCTCAGTGAGTGGAATTTTTACAAATAAACATGTTTTCAAAAGTCAAAATGTAACTTTTACAACAACTTGAACAAATGTTCAAGGTTATTTGGAAATTTCATGACTTTAAATATAAATCTAGTATAACATCAGCCTTGGTGGAATCATCACATATTAGAAAATATCATGAACATTATTTCACTTCATAATCATCATAGAATTCATTAGAAAACATCATGAATATCATTTCATTCCAAGATCATTATAAAATCATCCCCAAAGAGTATCTAATATCACATGATCATAATACAAGTCATACGCGCGTAGACGATCAGCTTGGGCCATAGGTACCTTATGACCCCTTCGCCCTAGGCGGCACAATTAAACAGCTTGAGCTATAGCTAACACATTGGCCTCTTCGCCTGGGCGGCGTTTATTTGGTCAGCTTGAGCCGTATAGGCTACTTCGCCCCGTAGGCAGCATATCATAACATTGGGTACACATTTGGGGGGTTTTTATACATCATAAATCATGTCTTAACTCAAACATTTCTTTAAAATCATGAAATCATTTCATACAAATATTCACATGAACTTTTCTAAGAAATATCAACTTCTGTGAAATCTCATGGAAATACATTCTTCATGAAACATTATGAATTCTGTGAAATCAAAGTGTAATATACATTTTCATTTAGAAAGAAAAGAAGAGGATAATCTCCACTCACCGGCTATGTAGCAATGTACATGTAGCTTCTTTCGTGTTTCCTGTAGCCTAACGTGAAGACTCTTAAATTTCAATTCTTTTCCTCATAAAATCTTGTTCAAATAATTCTATTTCCATAGCTTTTAAACCATTCCAATAAACAATTTTCCCCCTTTTCTCCATGTGCTTACTCTACGTCCTAACTTAATTACTTGTTCACCATATAATTTATCAATTCCCTATATTAACACATATTTACTCTTTTAGTTATATCTCATTTCTTTCCTTTAAATTCATACTAATTCCATATTTTCTTTAACTAAGTAAGGCTGCCCACATATTGTAATTGCTCATGACATCAATTATTCTTACAATTGTCATACGACCTCATATTTAAAATATTAATAACACTTAATACCTTAATGTCAACAGTAGTTATTGCCATTTATATCATAATTCCAAATATTGTGTAAGATATTCTCTTGGTATTTATATTCAACACTTTATAATTCAATAAATTCTCCTCCTTACTTAAAATTGGAAATTGAGTCTATATCTTGTTGAGTTCCGCTTCTTTAAAATTACTAATCATACTAATTTGTTTCTATCCTTAAATAATTATATTAATTATTTAACCACCACTTTAATATTCATATTTTCTAACATAAGACAAAGTAACAAAAGAGACAGCCACATACCCTTAACTCATTCCTTAAGTTAACCTCAATGACTTAAAGCATTAAAACCTCATTCCAAGCATGTTTCACCAACTTGTTATTTCCTCCTTTATGAAATCCAAATTTACATACTTGTTTCTACAAAATCAATATTAACTTCATTTAGTCTTAGATAACACTAATTCTTAACCTTTAATCAACTTTTCCACACTAATGGATATATACCTATTTATATATATATATATATCTAATACGAATTTCAAACATGGCTTTCCTTACTTAACTCATATTAACATCATAATATCACATAACTTAAGGCTTCGATATTATATTGTAAACATTAGGAATTTATTCCATAACATAAGCTTGAAATAGAGCATTAATTATTCTTCTTAGATCATTGTATAATTAAACTAGTCTTTGATAATCACTTTTCTTTTAATATTCACATATTAAAGCCTTGAGTATCTATCAAATAACAACTCTAATTCCTTACCATTAACACTAAGTTCTTTCTTAGCCTTTAACATATTTCGATATTTTCTCTCTCTTTTCACTTGCTTCTTTCCTAGCTTACCTAATAGTTCAAAGTTTATTGATCATGCTCATACATCTATATATAATATCCTTTAATTTCCAAACAACTAATTTCTATTAAATATATTGAATACATTTGTGTACCTTTGGTATATTCTTTTCCTCAACATAAATGAAATTCTGTTAAATAGTTTCCATTATATTATATTAGTTAATTGATTTGCTTAGTGATAGTTGGTTTTTTAATTAGTGGCTCCTAACCGAGTGCTAATAGAATTTAAAATGATTCTTTCCACTCAAATAAATAAAATTCAAGTATATATTTTTCTAAATCTTTCCTTAAGCATGTTGTTAACCACAATTTATATCCACTCTTAATCTCAACCTTTTCTATTAAAGACTCCACAACTTCATCTAGCTAACTACGGCAATAGATCTTATTCTAAAGTCCTAAATAATACTTCCTTACTAATTTTCAGCTTTAATCATATTTCTTAAACTAGGGTTTCACTTACTAACTTTACATGATTCTCCTCTATTCTTCATATAATTCCAATTTCATGTCTTAAGAATAATTCCACACCATTGACACATATAGAGAGCTAATGCACTTAATTAATTTCTCAAGTTAAAACCAATAACTTTAAACTTTAAAATTTTTCATATCCTTCATATATCTCATGAATTTCATATACATGTTGTTTATATTGACAACTAGTCATTACGCCCTTTTAAATTCATCACATGAAACTATTTATACACTTATATATCAAAAACCCACTTAAGCATAATGTAAAATTCCACTTACCTCTTGAAATCAACCAAAGTCGAACAATGCAAATTAGTTAAAAGATCACTTCCTTAATTTGTAACTGGATCCCGTTCATTGCTCTCTCTTCCCTTTTTTTTCCTTGGCTCAATTAGCTACTTCCCGACTCCCTTTTCTCGGTCCCTCTCGTCTCTCTCTCTCTTTCTTGTTTCTTCTTTCTATTATATATATATATATATATATTTATGTAATGCCAATTGGTTCCAATCCTGGACCCGCTTTGATTTCTTTGCATTTCATGTTTTTTTCACTTTAACACTTTAATCTTTAATTTATGTGCGTGTTTAATTGGATCCTCATTTTTCACTCTATCATATGGAACTAAATGTCAGGAAAATTGGGATGTCACATAAAGGCATTACCCGGAGGATAATGAGCTATTGAAGTGTAGGATTCAGGCGAGGCACGGGTACAAGATTCCCTTCCCATGGCCAAGAAGCCGGGATTGGGCGTGGGGCACCACGGATACAAGATCCCGTTCCCATGGCCAAGAAGCAGGGATTGGGCGTGGTACGCCAATGTGCCATACAACACATTGACATTGGAGAAGAAGGCGCGGAATTGGATTAGACTTGAAGGTGACCCCGGTTCAAATTCCGGGGGCGGGACCCAGTTCCCCGATGGAGCCAAATCTTATGTTAACAAGATTTTGAAGTTGATTAATGTCGAAAATGGATCAATCCGCATGGCCGTTGACACTGGTTGTGGGGTAAGCAAGCTTTCTTGTTAGATATTTTTACACTCATTATTGACAGATCATGAATTATGACAAGAAAATTGGTTGAAAATGATTAATGTGCAAGAACCTTATGCATCAAGTTTCTTCGGCACATGGCCCTGCAATATATGTTGTTTCTTTGCTCCATAAGACTGAGTTTATGGATAAAACATTAGATTAGATTCAAGGTAAGGTTGTGATCTTATTTCATTTGATGTTTAGACTGATGTAGAGCTAAATTGGTGGAGTGGGGAAGACGAGCAAAGCTTAAACTATTTGAGATTATGGTTTCGTTTTGTTTCTGTTGATGCAGATCTGTATTTTTTTTTTCTTTTTTTTGGGATAATTTTCTAATATCTGTGTGCTAGAACTCCAAAATACGGTATACCTTAGAAAATCTGGTATTAATTCACTCAAAGAAAACTATAGAATTGACTCTCCAGGGGCATCTTCAAAGTCAGTTATGAAGCTGTAAAAAAGACTTCAAAGAGACATTGCCTGCGGCAGGGGTTGGAGGAAAATGAAGATAACACTGCCTATTGCCCCAGGAAGAGTGCAACGAGTTCTTTCAACAAAAAATTACTACTACTAGTTTGTGTGGTAACTCTCAGAAAGTAATCAACCTAAGATAATTTGCATCTTTGTGGATCTAGCCGTCTGCTCTTATTATTTACAGTTGGTGAACTCTTTTTTACATGTTACTACTAAGTTTATCTGCATTGAGCTATACTCAATTTACCAGTAGTTGGACAGTTGGACTCAGTTTGTCATGTGATTAAAATCTTTAACTACAGGTTGCAAGTTGAGGATCTTATCTTTTGGACCAAAATATTCTTCCAATCTCATTTGCACCGAGGGATACCCACGAAACACAGGTTCAATTTTGCACCGGAGCGAGGAGTTCCTGCTTTGATTTGCGTTATGGTGTCCAAGAGGCTTCCATACCCTTCTAGAGCTTTCAATATGGCTCATTGTTCTTCTTGTCTCCTTCCATGGGATGAATTTGGTAATATGCCTAAACTACATAATGAATCTGTTCACCCTGCTTTTATATTATAAGTTATAAAGATTTTTGGCACTGGTAATTTGGAATTTTTTCATAGTTCTTTCTTCCGGTTTTGTAGTTAACTTGGTGCTGTGGTGTAACAGATGGCCTGTATTTGATTGAAGTTGATAGAATTTTGAGGCCTAGTGGATACTGGATTCTCTCTGGTCCACCAATCGGATGGAGGAAAAACCATAGAGGGTAGAATAGAAGGAAGGAGTCCCTGAAAGCGAAACAGCTGCAAATTGAGAACATAACAAACAGCATTTGCTGGAAAAAGTTGGTCGCAAAGGATAGCCTTGCTATATGGCAAAAACCAATCAACCATTTTAGCTGCAAGAAGTTACGAAGACGAAGAAATATCCACCATTTTGTCCCTTTCAGATCCGGACCACGCCTGGTTTGTGCTCCTTAACTGGTTAATTGGAATTTTATGCTACTTATGCTCGAGCATTTAACTTTACAGACTGCTTTAGGCACACAAACTTGGAGACCTATTTAACTCACTGGCCTGACGTGTCCAACAAGCAACAGGGTGCTGGAGGGGAATTGAAGTTATGGCCAAGGCGATTAAAAGCAATGCCTCCGAGGATTAATAGAGGGAATGTAAACAGGATCAGTCGTGAAACTTTTTGGCAAGATTCGCAAGTGTGGAAGAAAAGAGTGAAAAACTGTCAATAACCAGCTAGGCCAAGTGGGAAGATACCGGAATATCCTGGAAATGAACGCGTTCCTGGGTGGATTTGCTGCTAGCTTGATAAATGGCCAAGTTCGGGTCATGAATGTAGTTCCCGTCGAGGATAACATCAATACACTTGGGATTATCTATGAATGAGGATTGATTGGAACATACCAGAGTTGGTAAGTGTCATATTACTGGATTTGACTTCTCATTGACCATCCAGTTAGGGTGGCTTTTATCTGATTTTTCTTAAAAAATCCTGAACAACCTTGGTGCAGGTGCGAAGCAATGTCAACGTGTCCTAGAACATATGACTTAATTCATGCTGATTCGATATTCACGCTCTACAAGCATAGGTAATCTCTATCAAGCATATAAGAACAGACAGCAATTTTTAGCAAATGGTGTTGCTTTATGCAATCCAGTTTCTCCTGTGTTGTTTCTAATGCAGATGTAAAATGGAAGATATTACGCTAGGAATGGATAGGATTTTATGACCAGAAGGAAGTTTGATAATCCGATATGACAAAGATATACTGAAGAAAGTCAAAGAGGATTGCAGATGGGCTGAACTGGGATAGCCAGATTGTGAACTCTGAAGATGGAGAATCTAAGTGAACTTCTGATTGCAGTGAAATTGTATTGGACAGCTTCTGCGGATCAACAATGATCCAAAACTTCCTAGGATCCTCTCTAAAATTTCAGATTCTTCACAATATTCCTTTAGTTCCCTTACTGTGTATTCTAGCTATTCAAGCATTTTAGTTCAAATTCCTTTTAAACATTTCAGAATTAGAACTGATAATAACAAAAAGAAGAATCCTAATAATAACAAAAACCATATGTACATGAAGTTTCTAACTAATGACTATTCACCTGATGTGAGGGTATGAAAAAGAAGGCTGCTAATATCAGTTAACCTAAATTTCTTTAAGAGCAAAAATGTAATGATCCAAAAATCAATTAGGTCAGTCATGCAATGTAATGATCCAAAAAATCAATTAGGTCAGTCATGCAAATGTTAACTACTTCATCCCTATAAATAGGACTACAGGAGTCAGAAATCATATGCCCTCCAACTCATAAGCCCAAGAAAATCTGATAATGGCTACAAGAAGGTCTGCGTTTTCATCCAAATGGCTAGTGCTGGTGCTGATGGCAAGATCGGAAGAACAAAATGGCTGAGTCACAGGCACAAACGTGTCCAAATTCACTTGCAAATCTGAATGTGTGTGCACCATTTGTGGTGCCTGGTGCAGCCAACACCAACCCTAGCACTGACTGCTGCTCTGCACTCCAAGCCCTGGACCATGACTGCATTTGCAGCACCCTCCGCATAGCCGCCCGTCTCCCCACCCAGTGCAACCTCCCTTCCCTTTCTTGCGGCAGTTAGCTCTCTCGCCCTCTCTCGATCGCCCTTTGATTTTTAACTTCTTCATGTTTTGTATGTAGTGTAACATCATACTGGATGGTAAAGTAAACTTTGATAATAACACTTTAATCAAACATAAGGACAGCTCAAGATTGTCAAGTTTGATTCTTCGGAGAACGCGTCTTCCGAACCCGATTGTTTAAAACGACAGAGAGAAACCTGATTTATGAATATGATGGCAGATGTTTCTTATTCGTTACATAGAATACTAGCAAGCATTTTATGGTATATATGGTGTTCTGTTGTTGTTTATATGTTGGCTTATGACTATTTATATTTCTTTGTGCAGCAAACTGATCATTGGATGTGCTGAAGAGTGAAGACTGCTGAATAATAATGTCAAAAAGTTCTAATGATTTCCCTCTCTCCTTTTGTTACATTTCATATCTCAATTAAATAAAAGCAGATATTTCTTGATCTGATATGTAACACTGCCATGAAATAATAAAAGAAATGTTTTTGTTGATATTTTTAGTTTTAGCTATAAAGATACTTGATACGTGACAATGAGCAATCAAAATTAATATCGAACTTTTGCTGGTATCAAATCCCTTCAACTAAATACCAAACATGGATTTATATTTAAACTTTTATTCAATTTCTCTATAAATACACACAATTATATTGTAATATGAGGCAAGGAGAGTTCCATTTATTCACGATTGGTAGTTGGAAGACACACGACGAAATCATCAAAGTTGGAAAAATTGGTTTGCTTTGTCTCACCTTAGGATACGTGTAAGAGAAATGTTATAAATACTGCTACATGTATCAATAATTCTAATGTTTTACAAATATGACACATGTATATCAATCTATAAATTCATATATCATTTGATTTGAAAAGTAAATATTTTAATGAATCAAAAAAATTTAAACAATTAGATTGACCTGTTGCCGAGTTAGAATTTTTTTTTTAAAAATTATTTGGTACTTAGTAAGTTAAAATTATTAATCAAACATGATTTAATATATAAATTTTTAAATTGAGACACGCAATAATGTATTTTTTAATAAATTAAGAGACAGAGGAAAAATAAATGTTTACCAAGCTCAGCTATCACACATTTTTCATGCTTTTGTAACATAATACAGTATGAAAAGATACATGATATATTTTTTTTTTGCCGAGTTAAAAATGTAAATATGAATATTTGATGTTTCTCTAAGTGAGGATAGTGTTATATGTCACAAACTAGTAAAATGATACAGGCGGAGTGTGTGCTCTGCTTCTCTCTTTTTTTTTTTTTTGAATCATACAGTGCTTATTAAGTGAGTCTGACTACTAATTAAAAATAATCACATGCATAATAAAACTATATATGATTTTACAAAACCACACGTGAAAATGTGATTTTAGAGATGAGTGATCAAATCCAAAGCTCTCCCGGATGCTTTATATTGTTTACGGTTTACCCAAGCGATTCCTAATCAATGGTAATTGGTATGTATCACGATCTTATCTCATCAGTCCATCTCTGCGTTGCTCCATCTCTGTTTCTCTCGTCTCCCGTGTAAATCCAAGAAATTCCAATCTCTCTCTCTCTCTCTCTCTCTCTCTCTCTCTCATATCATACCTTACTAATAAGTGTGAGTATCTCTCAAATACCAAGTCGAAATTGTCGCTGCCAGATTGCGGGGTTTGCTGCGAGTCCCCATGTATACCTCCCACTGCCGATTTCGCTGCCCTCAATGTCGATTTTGCCGACGGCGTAGACGTTGAGTTTAGCGGAACCGCTAATTGTTGCACCAGCAATTTAGTGGAAACGCTATCAGGTATATTCTCACTATATTTCTCTCTATGGTCGAATTAAGCTTGAAAGGTGATCGGGCATCATGCTTCTTTTAGAATTGGCACAAGAGAATATTATTTGTTTTAATAGTTTTTTGTAGTTTGTTCTGGGGATATTGAAATTTGGTGCACCTTATGTGTTTGATAATTTGTTTAAATGACTTTAACTGGAAGATGATACTAGATTGTTTGCGGTTTTGGGTTGTTAATTTGACGGCAATGAAATTAAATGGTCTAAATTAAGTGGGTATTTGTTTCCCATAGATGCCTCGTGTGATTTGTAAGTCCATCATTCTAATCTTCAATTTTGGCTATGTAGTCTATCTTTCTAGTTTTCAGGTCATACATTAGTGTATGCACTTCAGTTGAGTACCCAGCTACTGAGGTCTTTTTAGGGGACCATGAACATCGAAATAGTAAATGTTGAGAAAATCATTTTTGATTGGAAGGATAAATATAACTTGAGTGAAGTTAGGGCAATAATAGCAGAGCTTGCAGAAAAGTATAAAGAAAAGTATAAATTTTTTATTTCCAAGGATTGCCACCACTTCAGAAATGATGCTTGCAGTTAGCTTACTGGAAAACTGGTTCTAAATTGAGTGAGACAACTTATTAGGGTTGGTTTGTTTTGCAACTTTATGATATATCAGTATATTTGAATTCAAGAAACCTGGCAACAGTAAAATGAGAGACAGATTGAGAAGCTGACAAAGAAAAAAAAAAAACTTGGAAGTTGAGATTCATAGACATCTAATCCAATATTATGTTGTGTAAATAACATCATTTTAAAATGACGCACTTGATGCAGTGTTAACTTAGAAATTATTCTGTTTAGCTTCGAGCAAGTAATATAAGATCCTTTAAAAGCCATCAAACTCTTCGAAGATGACAATTAAAACAAAATGAATCAACCACCAATATGGAGAATTTGGAACCTAAACATCTCATCAAGTGATATCAATGTTATTTTTTTATACTTTCTTCAATATGTAAAAATAGAATTTGACGGTCGGAGCCACTGTGGGAAAGCAGTATACTAGTTCTAGTAACATTCTTGCTCAAATGTCAACATCATTGTTAAATGGTGAATTAATAATCAGCAAGTTTTGGGGCATGAAAGTCCAATGAATAAAAGGAAATATAGGAAAATGGAAAAATGGTTTGAGAATTAACATGCAAACAAATGAATCCATTTGGCGAAATCAGGTGGGGGAAAACTGTGATCTTCTATGGATTGAATCCAAAATGGGCAACAATTAAGGTTTAGGAAAAAACAAGAGAAACAATTTAGAGGGAGTCCCTGTGTTAATCACCCCTTGGTGCTATTTGCATTCCGGTGATTTCTGCAAGGTAATTCGTCTTATTCTGATCTTCATTGACAAACTTCGAAGGTAGATTACATATTTATATATATATCCCATCCAATTCTAAGGTTCTGTCCAGCTTTATTGCCATTCTCTTCTTCTAGCTTGTTGGAATTTGTTTTTCTTTATGGCAACCCTTTTCGTGCAATGGAATTTTCTGAGAGTAGCCTCTTCAGTTTTTGTTGTAGTTGTTTATGTTATTTTATGGTTGCCTTTAGCACTGGCGGTCCTTCATGTTCAATCAGTTAAATAACCATGACAATATTCAAATTACTGCTTTTGAGTATCAGGAAGAATTTTTATTGAGAATTATTCTAGAGTAGAATCATCTATGCTTGTTATCCAGGTTTTTGATCCTTGGGATATCACTAATTGATGATTTTTGTTTACTACTACTTTTTCTTATTGCAGGGAGAGGTTATGGATGGAGAGGACTGTGAGGTTGTCATTACCCATGAGAGTCATACAGATATCAGAACAGATATCAGAAATTCGAATAATTTGGACTTGAATGTGGAACAAGACAGTTGCAGCCCAAAGTCTTTCGATGTTAATGTAGTTCAGTCCAGTTCTTCAAAACATGAATTACTCAAACTTGGTATGGAGTTTGATTCAGATGAACAGGCTTATAGCTTTTACCACAAGTATGCTGAGCTGGTAGGTTTCAGTGTTCGGAAGGACTGGGTCAACAGGAGTAAAGTACATGGTAGGGTGATGTCCAGAAAGTTCACCTGTTCCAGACAAGGTTATCGTAAGAAAGACAAGCGGGATGTTAACGTAAAGAAGCATCGCAAGGAAACAAGAACTGGTTGTCTGGCACATATGGTAGTAACTCGTCAGCCTAATGGTAAATACCGGGTAACACATTTTTCTGCAGAGCATAATCATGAGGACGTAAACCTAAGTAAAGCTCAGAACTTGCTGGAATTGCCATTACATGGAAAAGTAGAATCTAATCAAGTTTCTGAGACTGACTCCATGAAGAATCCCAAGAGAGAATCAAAATTATCTTTTCAACTGTTGGGTATACGATTTTGCGACCCAGAGAATTTTGAATGCCTTCAAATAGATGATGACATTTATCTGAAGTCTGGCAGGACACGGGACTGGAAGGAGGGGGAGGCAGGACGTCTTTTACATTATTTCCAGAGGCAACATATCGAAAACCCTTCATTCTTTTATTCGGTACAACTTGATATTGATGATAAGATAAGCAACATATTTTGGGCCGATGACAATATGATTCTAGAATATGGTCATTTCGGGGATGTGATTTGTCTGGATACATCAGCCAGTCGAAATATAGATTGTCGTCCATTTGTGCAGTTTGTTGGATTAAATCATCAAAGACAAGTAGTTGTTTTTGGGGCTGCTTTCTTATATGACGAAACTGTTGATTCTTTCAAGTGGCTGCTTCGAACTTTTGTTGAGGCAATGTCTGGTAAGAAACCTAAATTTATTCTCACAGATCAAGATGCTACTATTGTCCAAGCTATTCATTCAGTTTTGCAAGAAACAAGCCACTGTATATGCCCGTGGCAGATGTACCGGATTGCACTTAAACGTCTTCATCACTTGACAATGGAATATGATACTTTTGCCAAAGATTTTAGGAGTTGCATCTTTTGTCATGATCAGGAAGAAGATTTCATCCATGCGTGGGATTGCATGTTAGACAAATATGGTCTGCGTCAAAATGCATGGTTGAGATGGATGTTCAGGGAGAAAGAAAAATGGGCTGCAGCCTATGGTAGAAATACATTCTTTATTGAAAACAATGGCACACATCTAGTTGAGGAGATGTCAGATAGCTTGAGAAACTATTTGGGCTCTGACATTGATGTGCTTCAGTTTTTCAAGCATTTTGAGAGCACGATAAATGAACAAAGATATAAAGAACTAGAATCAAATTTTGACATGGCGAGAAATTCTCCAACTTTGATGGCTAATGCAGTCTTGTTAAAGCATCTAAGTGATGTTTATACTCCAAAGGCATTTGAAGTATTTCAACGAGAATACGAGAAGTGTTTAAATATTGTTATTAACAAGTGCAGTGACCGTGATTCAAGATTTGAGTATAAAGTCAAGACATATGGGAAGTCCAAAGAATTCTTCGTGGTATATAATTCTCTTGATCATAGAGTTACTTGCAACTGTATGAAGTTTGAACATGTTGGTTTTCTCTGTAGCCATGCGCTCAAAGTGCTTGATCATCAAAATATAAAGGTTGTCCCCTTCCCCTATATCTTGAAGAGATGGTCAAAAGATGCAAGGACAGAAAGCACAAGAGAGAGTTATGATTTCCCTCAGGAAGACAACAAAAAGCTAATCGCTACCCGCTACAAAGATTTGTGCCGCAATATTCTTAAAATATCAGCAAGAGCTGCTGTATCTGACACTGCATTCGAATTTGCTTCCAGACAACTTGATGAAGTAATGCAAGGTGTTGAAAGAATCTTGAACTTTAAATCCTACGAGGAAGCTAAAGATACAACCAATAGTGGTGCAGGTGCCTGTACTTCAGAAAATGATCTGGCCAACATTGATCTTGATAGCAACGGATTTGAGGTTCAGGATGTTGACATATTGAGAGGTACAGCTGAAACAGACAGTATTGTCCCAGAAAAAGATCAACTGAATCCGTGTCATGAAGCAATTCACAATAGAAATGGAGTAGGTGTGCATCCATCTCCACCAGAGACAGTCTTATCAGTTGCCTGTGCTCGTTCTACATTCCGATCTCATCGCCAATTCAGAACCCAACAGTGAGTCCTCTTACATAGTTTTGACCCGCAATTTTACTTTCTCTAGAACTAGTTACTGACTTGCCGTTATACATAAGAATTTGACCATCTGTTCTATATTATTTATAGGGTTTATATCCTGTGGAAGCAAATCATGTAGTACATAACATGTATCAGACCCCAAATTTGTCAATCAACCATGAACACAGTCCTAACATATATGAGCATCAGAACTTTTTCTCTAGTCAGCAGCATTCTCCCAATCAAGTTCAATTTTTACAAGTAAGTTCTTTTTCTATGATTATTGTAATAAAGCTAGCATTGGAAAGTATTTGTGATGCTCTTATAGACCTTTTATATGTGCGTGCATCTGTGTACGTGTGCTCTTCCGATCTCATAACCAATTTCAGGAGACCATGTCAAATGGCACCCAGTTGAGGCAGGTAATACATAATTTCTTGGACAAAAAATCTGCTGATAATTGCAGGAAAGCCCACTTATATTTGGTCCCTATTATTGACTGCAGGTTATGGATCAAGATCGGAAGAGCGTCGTGCATCATCTTTCATGCATTACAATCATCGGTACCGAGCTGCTGGCGTTTAAAAGATAAAGGGAGAGAAATGGCTTTCCAGCGAAAAATTTTGTTAATGAATTTACGTGCTGTAGAGACTTCCTAGAGCATCTGTTGTTGGATACCAAAAATAATCTCACAACTAGAGGGATTGCATTCATTTTTCCCTTCACAAGGCGCATTTTGCAGATGTATAATGGTAAAATACAAGGAAATCTGCACCTAACCTGTGCATAAAGAAAGGTCATTCTTATTTCATTCTTATCTCTCAGTGCTTTTGTTTTCAACTCCTTTTCATTTCTCCTTTACCTTCTATGTATTTTGTTTTCATTTTTTACTTCTGGCTGGGTGGTGGGTTAGGATAGTGCAGTTACTTTTTTCCTTTACCGCCCCATCTTGAAATGATCTGCCATTTTCTCCAATCATATTCTGGATTGCTGCATTTCTGAGCTCTATATTGCTCTGGTTTCTGTATCTTCTTGAAAATTACAGGCCAAAATATCTGCAATGATAGATCAATATCTAACTGAATTCAGTGCTAGCTGCGGTACAGTTAGGAATTGCATATTTTTAAATCCTTTCCTTTTCGTTCTCTTTTCTTTTCTCTTCTCTTTCCCTTTTTCTTTTCTTCTTTTGGGCTCACCAAGTAGGAAAAGGATTAAAAATTTCTGAATCATGCTTGCTGCAGCTGCCTTTATTTGTTATTTTTGCTAGGTTGTGGGTTCTGAGGGTTATTATTGGTCTGACAGCTGGTGGGTTTCTGTTGGGTCAAGGTTTTGAAGATTGGTTGTGGCTGTTTTACGGGTTGACAGCTACATCAAATACCTTTGCTCTCTGAAGTTGTGCTCCTGTATACAATTTGATGATTGGTACGAGGAAAACAATTCTTTGTGATATCAAATTAATGTTGAGTGCAATATGAACAAAATTGTACAAGGTGGAATAGAAGAAAGTTAGAAGAAATCTTTTAAGGAGATAAAAACTATTTATTTTAGAAAGGAAGTTCGTATATTACAATGGATTAGGATTCCCCTGTACAGTGTGGTCTAAATTGAGTAGATAAATAACAATTATAAAGATGAGATAACAAACTAGAATATTATGAAAATAAAACCTTAATTTTCTTTCCTAAAATAAGAACTTCAACTTAGAAGATCCTCATAAAATATATTGAATAGGATCCCTATGAATAAATCAGGTCACATGTATATTATTTAAATACATTTTCAACATGCTGTCTCACTTTCACATGGATTAGAAGTAACTGAGTGTAGTTAACAAAGAGAATCCAGGGAGTGAGTTCCCCAGCTTCAACGTCCCCCTGGCACAGAATGTAATGGAGTGAGATTGCCCAGATAATTTCACTCGACGTGGCGTAAAATGTCATGCACACGCATTGCAGGCGTGTTTTCGAAACTGACTTTACATGCTAGTACTTATTTATTGGAGTTGAGGAGATTCATCTGCTCCTCAGTAAAAACCTAATATGTGTATTTTCATATAATTGGGTGGCGGCTATAATTGAACATTGGACCTTTGCATATATCTTTACAATTTGATTTAAAGACTTAAATTGTTAGATTGAGTTACATTTATAATATCCACTATATTCAACAGTCGGACATGTTGCATTTCAAGCAGTTACTGTTTCTCATAAAACTATATATTGGCATTGTGAAGTTTGTAGCACAAATTTATGTGCTGGAATGTTTCATCTACATCACCCTGACGCGCCATGCATGCCAGATCCAGCCAAGGCAAAAGGTTTGATCAGAAACATAGCATTCTATACTTCTATTATTAACACATGGTTTGATTTGAATTGATGGGTGAGAAGCGATGATAACAGGGATAGCGACAGACTCTGGTAATGTAAATGAACTTGTTTGATTCTCTTTATCAATTCTTTTTATAATTTCACCTACCACTGATTTCACAACTGCTCATTTATAATAATAAATTTCAAACATCTATTAAATCTACACTACTCGTTTCACCTCATTATAATTTCTTATTATAAATCAAGTCAACAATGAAAATTAAACAACCACATATTTTGAGATTCATATATGCATGAATTCCATCAATTGGGGACTTCTGTCTCCCTGAGCTAGAAACTGTTTCAGATGATGGCCAGATCACTCAAGATGAAACAACCTGTGCATAGCAAGGTGTAAAATCTCTTTTGCCGTTTGTGTTTAATTGGTGAATCCATTATTCCTGTGTACCTGTGTGCGTTTTACCCTACTGTTCCTTCTTGTGCCCCATGATACTAAATGTTTTTCATTGACTGTTACAAGGTTACAGAAAATATATATCTGCTTTTCTCCTTGCACTTGTGGGTTATTATACATTGAGTTGAAGAAGCATTGAACAGTAGGTATATAAATGGCTGAAAATGCACCTGATTTGGCTGACAGTAGAGGTAAAATGTTGGGTTACATAGGGTGGCTTGTGGATGTTACAGGTTGAGGTATAAACACAATCCACTGGAAGAGATTATGTCTGGTACTGAATCAGATGTGAGCTTGGGCCACTTTGTTTTTGGGGGGTTTGAATATGATAATCGAGTTAAATCGCTCAACTTATATGGATATTCCAATCTGGATTTTTTGACCATATTTGTGAAAGAAATGTTCTAATCATAGCCCATAAGTGATCCATACTGCGATGTGGGATAATTGTGGGTTCCATATTACTCTCTTGCAATTATAATTGATATATGACATAAATACACGGTAGGACATTTCAACTTTGGGTTAAAAAATAAAAATAAAAAATGAATATATTGCATAATGGTAACGAGTAAACTAGTACTTTATGGCGTCGTGGATGCTATAAAATCTTTCTTCATTCTTTTTTCATGAAAAACGGTGAATTGTGGAATAAAATAATTAATGAAACGGACTATGCATAACTTATAAAATATAATAAAATAAAATTTTTAAATTTTTTTTTTCTAAAGAATTTGTGTCAATCATGACGCGTTTAGGTCCACAAGCAGCATCATCACAAGAAACCAGAGAAAAAGTTGCAAAATTACAATAAAAACTGCGAAGGAAGATTTTTCAATAGAAAAATAGGACCAAGCCTTACCTGTCAATTGTCGTCTGCCGGGGTCCCAACTTCCAAGTTTCAACCACCACAGACGGTGGCGCCTTCCTTCCAAACTCCACCATGTTTTCCCTCCTTCTATGCCAATGATTAAAGATCGTTGTGATCTAGTTCGATCTAACTTTGAGTAGAATCTCATAATCAAATTGAAGAATTATTAGATATCTAAATGTTATTACATATACAAGTATAAAACTAAATCAAAACCAAACTATTCAGTTTGATTCAGTTTTGTAATTTTTTTAAAGTTTTTAAAGGTTACAAACTGGACTTTTTAGAGAGTTATGCTTTTGAATTCACAAGCACACAGAATTCCTCAAATTTCCTTTGCACTCTGTTTTGAAGTAGAAACTACCATGTGTACCGGAATCTTTATAAATAATTGAACAATTTCATAATCATTTTATCTTTCAGTCTTGAACCAAAGTTAATGGGTTCATAATTGTTGTATTCTCTACACGATATAAACAAAAGAAGTATTGAATTAAATCGTTGGCAAGATCAACGGATTCCTCCTTGTTTGATTTGAGTCTTTTTTTTTTTTTTTTTTGACTATATCGAAAGAGAATTGCTTGAATATGTTGAGTATACAATCTCTTTTTTTTTTAAAGGAAACGGATCATTTTATTAAAGCACAAGCGGAGTACAAGATTAAGACCTATGAACAAAGGTCCGCACACATCCAGGATTAAGACCTACAAGATTAAGACCTACGTTGAGTATACACTCTTACTTTCTACATCTTGTTGAGATGTGTACATCATTAGATAATTCACTCCCACTATTCAAAGTTTAAAATTTAAAATAATAATAAAACAGTGGTGGATGTTGTTTAAATAGATACCGAAAGGGTTATTTCAAAATGATTAAAATCGATGTGCATCAATTTTCTCTCCTTAAAACAGAGTCTCTCCCCCTCTCTCTCTCCATATCCCTATCTGTTAGATGCTTTCTTCAAGAAAAAGTTCAGACTGCAAAAACTCCCCATCATGACATCAATTCATCTACTTTTTCTATAATATGAGACATGGGTAAGAATAAGACCACCAAATGGTTCCATTCTCTTCTGGGCTCGAAAAAGTCCCCGCCGGAATCTTCGCCGTCACCGGCGCCGGATGCGAAGGAGAACAGAAAGAAGAGTAAATGGGGACTTCTAAAGTCATCAACTAGCAATACTTACAAAAATGAAGAAAACCCTTTAACAAATCCTCCTGTTGAGTCATTAGACGCCAACAAGCATGCAATAGCAGTGGCAGCCGCCACCGCTGCCGTGGCCGAAGCTGCTCTCGCAGCGGCCAAAGCAGCAGCGGAAGTGGTCAGACTCACAAGTGGAAGTAAGACAAGAAACGCAAATGCTTCGGTGTATGTCACCGGTGACATACA
>CAVNYN010213193.1:0-80754 GCA_963692815.1 Nyctanthes arbor-tristis
TCATATTATATGAAATTGGGTATTTGGAATTGTGGATATTTTTTAATTTAGGGTTTTTGGTAATTGGGATGGGGGGAATGGTTGTGAGCTTGAGAGAGGAATTCGTATGTTTTGTTTCAGAATTTTTTCCCCTCTCATCGCGTGTAAATTTTTTTTTTCTTTTAAAAACTGAATTTTGAAAAATAAAAAAAATTTGAGCAGAAATGGGCCTTTAAATTTTTGAGATTTGGGGCCTTAATTGCTTACAAATTTTGGGCCCTAAAAATAAAACCACAAAAAAAAAAAAAGAGTTGATATATTTTGGCCAGGGGTAACAAACTTAAATAGGCCCTTATTGGTCCTGGGCCTGAGGCGGCTGCCTCACCAGCCTCGGCCCATGACCGGCCCTGATATAAGATACATGTTTTTAGAGTAAGTAGATTATTGCAGATATTAATATAAATCAGTATTTCATAGTAATCCACTTTTTAGTTTACATAAGTAAGATTTGTAATGGTAGAAATTGTTAATCACAAATATCACTTAAGGAAAATAAAGGAACAAGCAAATAACTTCAAACAATATTAAAATGATATCCTAAAGCCTTAAGACCCAGCTGGACTAAATGTTGCGACTTAAGTTGTTTGGGGAAAAAAACTACTTATAAACCTTAAGAGAAAAACTCGTGACAAGTCAGCTCTGATTGTTATTGGTAGGCACTCCTCCATTAGTACATGTAGCTCTTTGCATGGATAATAATGTTACCAGCCATGAATGATTTGGCACTCCAGTTAGCTTTATTCAACGCCCAGTAGATCGTGATGATTAGTTCCGTCCTTGTTTTTCTACATCCTCAGCCACAAGCCAAAGTCTAAAATAGTTCGAAGCATGGCTGACTAAACCCACATCAGCCTCGATCCACACTCTGGTTGCAAAGTCGCGTGATACAAAGCAGTGGAATCTGGACTCCATTTCATCAGCACAAAGACAACACCGGGGATCGACATAATTTGATAATGCGTGCCAGATTAGATTCTTCACCTAAGGTGGGACTTTAAGATTCCATTGGATTTTCCAGCATTTATCCTGTGACTAATGGCTCTACGAAGTTGATGGACATGTTTATCACCGTATGTTGCTTCACTGTATGTTGCTTCCTCGAAGACTAGGAGAGAGGAGACCCTCCAAGATAAAGAATATGAAAGTAGGTAGTAGTTTGATCATCAGTACTGCCAGCCCTATCCGAATCACTAAAAGGAGAAAGAATTAGAGTAGAGGATTGGCGAAGAAGAAGACCATGATATCATGTGTCCATTTGAGATAACGAAGAACACACTTTACAGCAACCCAATGTATCTCAAAAGGAGAATGCATGAATTGGGAAAGTTTATTAACGACAAAGCTAATGTTCGGGCTACTGAAAGAGAAATATTAAAGAGCACCTGCATCCTAATTGCAGACTATAGCATTAGTAGTGTTAGAACCATCTGATAAAGATAAAGTAACTGAGAACGAGAGCGGACTAGACACGTCTTTGGCACCACTCATCTTAGTTCTTTCAAGAAGATCCTTGATGTATTTTGTTGACTTAAGAAGGAGTTAGAGGTGTGGAACACTTCAAGACCAAGGAAGTAATTGAAGGGGCCAAGATTTTTTACAGAAAATGTTTGAGGTAAGCTATCTAGAAAGGAAGTTACACAGATGAAATATTGCCAGTGGCAAAAAGGTCATCAACAAAGATACAGAAGTAGCTAGTAACAGACCTACGGAAAAAAGAGATGTATAACTTCAAGAAGTGATAACGTCAAGGTAAGGAGAACATTCTTTAATTCAATATACCAAGCATGCTGCGCTTGCTTCAAACCATATATGGCTTTTTGCAAATGACACACATGATTTGGACGGGATTGATCAATGTAGCCGGGGGGGTTGAGTCATACAGACTTTTTCAAACAAAGAGCCATAAAGGAAGGCATTATTAACATTAAGCTAATGAACAGGACAACCAAAATAGAGAGCTAAGAGCAAAAAATACAAATGGTAGTACGCTTGAAAACGGGAGGAAAAGTTTTTTCAAAATCAATGCCGGGCCATTGATGGAAACCTTTAGCAATGAGCCGAGCTTTGTATTTCGAAATAGAGCCATCTGAATGACCTCTGATCCTAGAAACCCATTTACAACCAACAGGTTTGGTAGCATGAGTTGCAAGAATAAGAGTCCAAGTACGATTTTTAAGGAGTGCATTGAACTCTTCTGACATAGCATCACACCATCTAGAGATCGGAAAGAGCTTGAGAGGCAAAAGTAGGCTCAATAGAGGATGGAAGAAGATACCTAGAAGAGATTTTCTATAGGCTTTTGGGGGCAAAAGACACTATTTTTTGTCCTAGTGCTCATAGGATGGTTATTAAGAACTGGGTGTTGGGGAATGTCATTTGAAGGATTAGGCTCCACATCAGAACTAGGGGCTGACACAGTGAGCAAAAGGCCAACAAAAATGGTGCCGCAACTGAGGAAGATACAACCATGACTGGAGAAGAAGCAGCTGCTGAAGCCTCCCTAGCAGAGAAAATAGTGCCTGCTAGAATGGATGGGGCTGGAGTTGTTGTTGGGGATGGAGCTGTAGGAGAGGAAGTGGAAGTTGATTGAGTAGGTAGAAGAAGAGTAAAGGAAGAGGTAGAAGGCGTTGAGTCGAAGTTAGATGTGATAGGCGCTGGTGTTCTATTCTAGAAGGGAAATTGATTCTCAATAAAACTGACATGGCGAGAAGTATAAATCTTTGATGAATGAACATCAAAGGAATAAAAGGAATGATGAGTTTAATCATACCCAAGAAAAATTTAAGGATTTGATCGCGGATATAACTTTAAAGATTGGTATAGCTGAAGCCATGGATAACAAAGACACCCGAAGGTGCATATGGAACAGAAGCTTAGTGTTTTGTGAAAGAGGGTGGAAAAAGGACTCTTGTATGCAATAGTTGGAGTCGGCATTCGATTGATCAAATACACCACAGTGCAGAATGCATATGACCAAAAGTATTGAGGAATAAAGGCATGGTGTAAAAGGTGAGCCCTGTTTCAACAATATAGCAACGTTGCCGTTCTGAGAAACCATTATGCTCAGGTGTGTAAGGAGGCGACTTTAAGTGCTGAATACCATAAAGAGAAGAGTACGAAGAGTAGTATATTCACCATCACCATCTATATAGAGAGTTTTAATTTTGTGATTTAATAAGTTTTCCAGTTTAGTTTTAAATTCAAGAAAGGTGGCATGCACATCAGATTTAAGCAGAAGAGAATAAAGCCAGATAAACTTAGCAATACTAAAAAACTGATAACTATCAATAGACGTGATAGGACTTGGTCCACATACATCAGAAAAGTGACATCTAAAAAATGATTGCTAGTAATACTAGAAAAAATAAAGAGGAGCTTATGGCTTTTATTACAATGACAAGAATTGCAGCTAAAAGGTAACCTAGACAAAGACTGAAATAAATCTCCAAGAAACTTATTAGTGATTTTGATAGATGGGTGGCCAAATCTAGCATGCCAGATGGTGGAAACCTCAACTGAAGTAGAATGAAGATATGATCGAGCTGGTGGAGAGGAAAAGGCTAGCCAAGTATAAGATTTGAGAGAGAATTATAATCTCATTGATATCAAATGTGTACATTACAAGGGATTTATATACACAACAAACCTTGCTACAAAAGAAAAATGATAGATTATTTTCCATACAACTATACATGATAACAAGTCAAAGACACAATAACACAAAACGTCTTGGAGTGCAAGCCACTCAGAGTGATTTTGAACCTTCTCCACAAGAATCAACGTGGTAGATGTCCCAGTAAATTCTAGTTTGACGCGGTCATCTCATTATTTTCCATAACAGATCCTGTTCATTGAATATGTCTCTAATAATATCCAATTCCCACTTTTGCTCACCCATCCTCATCAGTTGGTTCATGGTGATCCTCTTTCCTTCTAATACTAAATAAGAGGTTATTGTATCATCTTGATCATCAGGTAACCAAGGGTCATTCCACATATGAATATTATCACCTTGACCAATACGAGATTTACAGCCATGTCAGACAAGTTTTTGGGAAAGCAAACACAATTCGTCAATATATAACTAAGATTTAACTCAATTTAGCCTCAAGAAAGATCGCACGGGGAAAGTATCTTGCCTTAAAAATTCTAGACACAAGATCGGAAGAGCACACGTCTGAATAAGCTTCTACCCTGCTTCCCAGTAGGGCCAAGTTGAACTCGTGGAGAAGTTTACAACACGACGCTCTTCCGATCTCTTTTACGAAAACTTACTTTCATTTGCTATTACCCCACTAAAAGTGGTTCATACTGCGTACAAGTCCTGCACAAATGTCAAGAGGGTAAGAAAGACACACAGTGTACCTGGTATAGCTTGGGCAACAATACTCTTCGAAAGTATCATTTTACCAGCTTTAGAAAGTAACTTCTCTTTCCATCCTTGTATTCTCTACCACATTCTTTCATAAAGCTAGATATTTCTTTCTTTTTCATGCCTATGAGTGTGGGAAGCCCCATACAACTCCTATGGAAACAGCAAAATTTATATATAAACCTTGATAAAACGTATATATAAAACCTAATAATTTCTATGAAAAATAAAAATGACTATCAAACAACAAAATTTCAGGAAAAAAATTTTCTATGGAAAATAATAGCTCTCAAACACCAAAAAATGGAAAACAACTAGGTTAAAAATTAAGTCAATTAAATACATGTAATTGATATTTCACATTTCCATGTAAATTAATTCCAGAGAATTCAATTACTTAGAATTCATTTTCTTTTAATGAATTTTCCATGCTTGAAAACAGAGAATACCTAACTTATTTCGGCATGAGCATATGTATGAATATTTTTATAAATAGCATCATTCTTTTAATTAACGTGTAAGCTAATAAATTAAGTAAATTTTTATACATGTTCTTTCTTTCCTTTTTTTCTGTTTTAATTTTCTGGGGTGAGATCTATGATTAATGACTATTTATGCAATTCTATTTATTATGAGCATATTTGCAACTAAGAATTGAAATTAGAAATGTGGTATGGTTAGTAATTATTGTGGTGTGGATATATAATATAATTAGGCAAAAAGAAAAATGATTCTACAAGTAGACTGCATGTAGACTGCATTTTAAATTCTTAATTATATTTTTAGAACTACAAAATTTCAAGATTACGTAGCTGCAAGTATATATTTTGTAGTATTCTCTGTTGTTAGTATTTTTTTTTTATTTTTTGGTAACCCTCTATTGTTAGTATTATTAATTACGTGATGTGATATTCTTTGAAAAATAAAAATAAAAATTATGTGCCGTGATATGGATGATTGCATCGCCTAAATCATGTATTGTGTCTTAGGTTTAGGTAGGAAGATTGAGAATTTTTTATCGAATTGTCCTTCAATATTTTTTTACGGTAATTACCCTTAAATTTTATCTATATTGAGGACCCATTTATCCACTATCATTTTCATGATTATTGTTGCTTTCTGATGGTTTTTTTAATTTCTGTTGCTTGCTTACTCTGAATATCAAATGCCTGCCTATTCTCTTTTCCCTCCCTTTTTTGACATACTTTTTTTTTTTCCTTTCAAATTTGAAATCTAGTAATTTTATTATTTGATGTTTATTGATGCCTTTATACAATGTTAAAAATTCTCTACAAGATAATTATTTTACGGAAGTACTAGATTTTCACTTGTGTGTTGTACGGGTAATACCAAAACAAATTGTATGTAACAATTAATACGTATATTCAAAAACTTATAATTAACCACTTGTCAACTGTAATATTTTGTTATCTATTCATGTAATAACACTTGTTATATTTAACTGAATATGAAATGTAATTACATGACAATAAGAACTGGTATCAATTATTCCAATCTATTAAGGAAAGATTTCAAAATAATTAGCTAAAATAATATGATGAATATGCTTATCTAAAATAAACTAATTCTATTTGACAAATGATAAGATTATTGATAATTATTAAGCATTAGTTAAATTATCTCCAACATTAATCTGATAAAAATCTACTTAATAAAATAGTTAACTAATAGATGAGGTCTTAGCCCACTTGGTTAGGGGGTTAAGGCTAAGGTTTGGGACCTAGAGGTCTTGGGTTCAATTTCCCTTATATGGGGGTTTGTATACATTTATTGTAATTTGTAAGACCATGTACAGGGATTGTATTATCACTTTATTTAGTGTATTATTGATTTCTTTGAACTATGTTTCAGTAGGACATAGATCTATCTGCAGTTGCACTAAGAATGTAATTGTACTTAAAAAATAGATGTAACTTGAGTAGACGCAAAAGCATTTTAGGGATAAGAAAATTAAAAAAGACCGCAAAAGCAATTAAAAATTATAAAATAAGAAAAAGTAAACTATTATATAAATAACAACCCCATTAACTAGATTTCGTTCCAAAATTCAAATAACTTTTAGTGGATATTTTGTATTCCTAATTTAAATTCTTGAATATAATCAAGTATATATTTCTCAAATTACATAAATATATAGAAATTTTTCCATATTTTTTAGATTGTAGAAATTAATTTTATTTCAAACAACCAAATTTAGGCAAATCAATTTAAGATTTCAAACAACAAAATCCAATCAAATCAATTTAAATCGAAATAGAAAAAGATGTAGATGACCGTAAGCATTATGAAACAAACTCAAAAAGTCCAAAAATGTCCCCAAGAATACAATTTTGGAAGGAAAATTACAGTACAATTGTATCGTAGACTAATTTCCTTTTATATGTGTGTGTATATATATATATATATCAATAGATCCTTAAATCAAGGCTAGCTGTGCCTATAGACACCGCTATTTTCTCACCATTTTACTGTAGGTGTCTATATATACATCTAAGTTGCTGCACGTATCTTTACCTATAATTGCAATTTTATTTCTTTCTTGGAAGTTGTTCCACACTTTATCTTGGTATCCTATAATTGTGAGTTTTTTTTTTTTTTTTGCCTAATTATTCCTCACTTTTCCTTAGTTTACGTCCTTATGATTTTTTATTCCTAATTGTTAATAGTAATTTTATTTCTCTTTCCCTAATTATTCGCCCACTATTCTTTAATTTACGTCATCATGATTTTTTTCTTCCTAATTGTTTCGCCACTTTCTCTTTTCCCCACCATATATTCTACCCCAGCCAACGCATCTCCTCCCTCCAATGCCCAATATCGCTGCTCATTCTCTCTTCCCCAATATCAGCCATTTTAGTTTTTTGTTTTGGGATATTCTTTGACACGTCCCGTCCTAGGCCATCCTACTAGGCTTGACATGTCACGTGCGCCGACAGATCGGAAGACCAGTTTGACCTGAACCCACCGCCAAGACAAACTAAGACTTTTCTTTAAACTGTACAGATTTTTAGACTAAAATGATTTTATAAAAATTTTGACAGAGTCTCCCCTGTAAAGTGGACTTATCCAACCTGTGAAAAATTCAAAAATCCACAACCGAATCCATAAACAATAATTCCCAATGCCATCCATCCAATCCGATCTAAAGAATGCAAAATAGTTTTACACTTCGCTCGGCATCAAAATCAATTTTAAAACTTATGCAATACTCAATGTTTGATTGGCATGCCATGTAGGAAGGGGTAGACTTTAATTTACTCATATGGGGGTAGGTGATCAAAACTACCTTATGTACGCCTATGTTATTTTTGGGCTCTCCTTCAATCTCATTCTTTCCATATTTTTTCCTGCATCCATGTTTTTGGATATACAGCACTGGAAATTTGGAATCCATATCCTGTCCTCAATTATTGGTTTGTTCATCGTATGACATTGAAGCACTACTAAATCAGAAATTGTAGTATCCTCTCTCCATTGACGCAATTTCATTCCTTGCATTCGTGCCCCCTGCTCATTGATAGTTAATGATTAATATACTTCACTGAAATTTAGCCGGTGAGTCCAGTTTTTGGTATATTTAAATTTCTTGCCTTATGGAAAAAATAGAATGAATCTGATGACTTTTTTGTGCTTAATACAAAACACTAATTTTGTGTCACCATTGACCCACTTTCATCCTTACGTATCGCTTATCTACTAATTCATATTTAATGGTTATATATCGGGTAATTTGCGCAAATGGACCCTATCGTTTGCTAGTATTGTGGAAATGGACCTTGTCGTTTCTAACTTGGTGATTTCAACCCTAACCTATGCTAATCCTTGCAAAAAGGACCTTATTATCTAAATTTATCAATTTTTTATTAAAATGATCCTTTTAACCTTATTTTCTTTTTCTAAAATGTAATTTTTTTAAAAGTATTTTACCCTTAATTTCAAGTAAAATATAAAGACAAAAATTTATATTTTGATGTCCCTATATTCAACTGCTATCATAATTTTACCTACCCATGACCTTTTGATTTTTTAGTTAATTGAAATATTTTTTGGAATCTCCTGTGAAAGCTCCGACCTCTTCACCCCAGCGTGTGATGACCAGTATAAACATCAACATGATATATTAATATGATACATTAATTAATTACTCCCCCATCCCACAAAGATAGGCGGTTAGTTAATTTCACACGAATTAAGAAATTGCTATTAATATGGTTGAGACAATTAATTTTACATTTATTTTTTTATTTATAACCTTCTTTATTATTAATATTAAACTACATTGGTAGTTGATGCAGATGATTAATTAGGGATAAAACATAAAAACAAAAAAAAATTAAATGTATGCTCAATTTAGTGAACGGCCTATCTTTGTGCGATGGACGAAAATGAAATGCTGGAATATCTTGTGGGACGGAAGAGAGTAAAATATAACCTTTTGTCTTTATATTTTACTTCAAATTAAAGGTAAAATACTTTTTAAAAAGAATTATAATTAAAAAAAAAGGAAATAAGGTTAAAAGGGTCATTTTAACAAAAAAAATGATAAATTTAGATAATAAAGTCTATTTTGCAAGGATTAGCATACGTTAGGATTGAAATCGCCAAGTTAGAAACGATAGGGTCTATTTCCGCAATACTAGCAAACGATAGGATCCATTGGCGCAAATTACCCGTTATATATCAGTACTGTAATTGATTAGGTAAGCTTGATACTTTTCCTTCGTATACTTTAGTTATTAAAATCAATTCTATATATCTCTTTCTCATTGGACTTTTTATGTGTCACTTATTACCGACGAACCCTTTTTAGGAGGGCACAGGATCAAAAGCACCAGTCTAAATCACTTTGCTCGCGGTAATATCAACCACATTGAACTTCAGAGCGTTTCCAGGTTTGTTATCTTTTTCACTTTTTTTCTGAATCTGCACATTTTAGTGATTGCCTATTTGCGTGACAGCAAATAATAATTATAAGAATGCATCGAATTGGAGCTGAACCAGATTATTGACGTTGTTTCAACTTATACTATAGAGTAACACTTAATGAATGGCTGTTATTCCTTAATTATTATCCATTTTCACGTAAAACATGGAGGTTTAGTAATGCAATATAAGGAATAAGAGTTATTTCGAGAAAGTACATGAGGAGAAAAGAGAATAGCAGTTTGAGAGATATTAAATAATACCCTCAATCGAAAAACCATGCAACTCTTGCATGAATGACAACTACCTTCAACTTTTCAGATATGTTTGGGATCTTATTGTCTGTCATATTTTCTCCTTTTTTTTTTTTTTTTTAAGTCCTTATCGGTCATTTCCCTTAAATTCAACTTCTTAATGATAATGAATAAACTTGGGTCAAATGTTTATCCCAACTTACGTAGTGCTTAGAGGTTCTGATCTTTGGACTATATTATTTATCAAAATAATTAGCGATCTACATGTATCATCTAGATGTCTAAAATAACTCTATAGATGATTTCTAGCACATTATTTTGGTGTTTTTGATGGGTTATTCATGTTTCGGTTGACATACACAACCTATTATCCATACTAAGTACATAAAGTGACGAGCCATTCATAACTTTAATGTGTTGAAACAGTTATTTCCTCATGTCTTCTCTACAATAATATTTTTTTTAAGAATATGGATAACACGTTTTTCTAGAACAAATTTCTTAGTCAGCCCTTAATAGACGGCAAAGACTTGGAAATATAAGCAAGTCCTCTTTGAATAATCTGTTGAAACTGCCATTTCAAGTCCTCCTTTCATGGTCTCACCAATCAACCTCTGCATCTCCTTCCACTCTTTTAGTGCTCATCAAAAAGCTATTGGCATTTGCATAATAATTGAGAAAAACCAAGCAATGATTTTGAGTGGAAAGAGCCATTTGAAGAAAGCTTCCCTTAAATTTTGCTCCTTAATCTTAAATTCTGCTCCTTAATGATAATGAATAAACTTGAGTCAAATGTTGATCCCAACTCACGTAGTGATTACAGGTTCTGATCTTTGAACTATATTATTTATCAGAATGATTCGTCATCTACATGTATCATCTAGACGCCTAAAATAACCATAGATAATTTCTATTGCATTGTTTTAGTGTATTTGCCTGGTTATTCACTTTTTGGTATTGATTATTATTTTATATGATGTACACAACCTATTATCCATCTTTTTTTGCTTTTTTTTTTTTTTTTTTTTGAGGGGACTAAGTACATAGATTTGGAAGCTATGTAACTTTAATTTTAAAAGTGGGTGCTAGAGATTGCATATTTTCCTGACAACAAATAGTAATTAAAAGAATGCATCGAATTGGAGTTGAACTAGATTATTGACGTTGTTTCAACTTTATACTATAGTGTAACACTTAATGAATGGTTGTTATTCCTTAATTATTATCCTTTACATGTAAAACATGGAGGTTCAGTAATAAAATATAAAGAATAAGAATTATTTCGAGAAAAAGTACACGCGGAGAAAAGAGAAGAACAGTTTGGGAGACACTAAATAATACCTCAATTGAAAAACCATGCAAGTCATGCAAGGATGACAACTACCTTTAACTTCTCAGACATGTTTGGGATCCTTATTGTTTGTCATATTTTTTTCCTTTTTTTTTTTTTTGGAAGTCCTTAATGAATCGTTCAGTTCCCTTAAATTCTGCTCCTTAATGATAATGAATAAACTTGGCCCAAATTCTGATCCTTATAACTTTAATGTTGCGCTCTCTGCTAATGTGTATGCTAATGCAAGATTGTACATTACACTTTGGTGCAGCCATATTGGCTACTTCATATCAATGAGGAAGTTGACTAAGTCGATCAAAATTTCTAATAGACGAGAAAGGCCAGAAGATGAAAACGAAGTTGATTATTTCTTAAATACCTATTTCCGATTTCACAGATCCCTATGAAGGTTTTCCTCAAAAACTTTACGGTGATTTTTTAGGCCATCATTGATAACTCTTATCATATGGAACTCTTTAGTGAACTAAGTGTGAGTTTCTATTATGTGATTAGCATTCCTTTTTGTATTTTCATTACGTAATTACTATCCATGAATCATCCATTTTTCTATGTATCAATAAACACTGCATTTGTTGGGAAGTGAGAGGCTTTACAGGGGTGAAAAGGTCACGCATTATTGGTGTTCAAAATGCTACTCACAATAATTTGAACACGAGTTCATTGAATGTCGCAACAAGATCAACTCGAGACCTCCACTGAGTAATGTCACGAATGGTAATCTTCCATTTTAGGCATTCATCTAAATATTTTTATAACACTCTTCACACCCTACAATCATAAGTTGTTACACAGTTTGTAGCTATTTGTGATTTCTTATTTGTATTTACCTTCTTTTTTTTCAACACTTTATCAGTTGGGGAACGTACTTTTGCCTCCATCAAGACCCATGAAAGGAGAGGGCTAAATAATCCAGTTCTTTCTCAGCCTTCAAAGACTCATACCCCACAAGGTAGTTTAGCTGAAAGCACCATACAATCTACACAAATACGAAGGAGTGCAACTTTTACTGAACACTTGCCTAGCTCAAGTGGTGGCATTAATCTTTATAATATTGACATTCATCCACATAATAGTAAGTCACTACTTCTTTCGAAACTTGTGTATCTTAATAATTGTACAATTCATTAAAATATATGCTCACTAAATATTGACTGTGGTGGTGGTGGTTAGACTATCTAATTTTGTTGTTTATATTACTAAATTCACAAAGAATTCAAATCCGGCACTAAAAAAACAACACATTGTTGTTGTTTCACTTGATAATTATCTTAATGGTAATATTAAAATCATATACCTTTATGTAATTACAGTAGATATCAATTTCACTGTATGTATTTAATCTTAAACTGTGTACGAATTGTACTCTATGGTCACACATCGTCTCTTTTTTTTGGGTTAAATACTACTAATTTTGACAGAGAACACGACTACGAGGGTGAAAATTAAAGGTCACGCATTGTTGGTGTTGAAAATACTATCACATTAATTTAGAGACGAATTCATTCAATATTGCGACAGGCTCAACTTCGAGACCTCCATTGAGTGATGTCATGAATAGTAATATTCCATCTTCGGCATTCATTTAAATATTTCTATAACATTCTTCAAACAATACCGGTGATAATGTTATATACATTTTGTAGTTATGTGTGATTTCTTATTTGTATTTAGCTTCTTTTTTTTTTTTTTAACTCTTTATCTGCTTGAGTGTGCACCTTTGCCAGCATCAAGGCTCCTGAAAGGACTAGGGTAAATAATTCAGTTCTTTCTCAGTTTTCTAAAAATCAATTTATTCATACCCCACAAGCTGCTAGTTCAGCCAAAAGCACCATACAATCTACGCAAGTGCGAACAAGTGCAAGTGTTATGGAGCAATTGCGTACCTCAACTAGTGGCATTAATTTAGATGATATTGACATTCAACCACATAATAGTAAATCACTAATTCTTGACCACATATAACATAATAATTGTACCATTGATTATAAATGATTGGTCACTTACTATGTATTTTTTTTCTTTTAGTTTATGAATATGAAGATGGTTTTTGATAGGACAATCATAACACAAATTAGGATGACGTATCTGATGGTGAGTAGCACTATATTAATCTTTTATTTTTACATTTTTTAATTTTGTTGTGAAGATAACGATGTGTTATTGTGAAACTTTTTAGGCGAGGATGTTGAATGTCAATTTTCGTTTAAAGGTATTTTTCTTTCTTTTCTTTTATTATCTAGAAGTTGATTGTTTTAGTATCTAAATTATTTTTCTAATATGTTCACTTAATTGTTAACTTTTTATCTCATTGTACATGAATTTTAATGCTTATATTTTATTTTAAAACGATTGATATATTAGTGCTTAATTACCGATCGAAAATTATATATCATTAGGAATGATAATATGCATAATATTTAGAAAAAATCATTTAAGCTAATAATTCAAATTCATTTTGTATCTTGATTCTCTTATTCAACATGTGGGGTAAACATCTAAGATATACTAAGATTATTAATCTTCTTCGTTTCAAATATTATGGGACATATGTGTAGTTCAACTATGGTGCATACCCGCATATTGAGTTTAATTATACAATAAATAATAATTGTAGAATGTAATTGTAAATAGTTTGAATGTTGGTTCCATCTCCTTACGTTTGTGCACTTTGACCAATTACCATGATTTGCGAGATCCTAATTATATGTGTCAACACTGTAGTGCAATTTTTTGGTACGCTGAGAAACTTGGAAAGCATTACAATGCTACAAATTCTAAGTTTTCTTTATGCTGTTTGCAAGTAAAAGTTGTAGAGCCACTTATGAATGATTCCCTAAAGGTTTTTGATGATTTGATATTCGGATCAGATGCTAGAAGCAGGCATTTTGTTATGAATATGAGTAGGTACAACATGATGTTTTCATTCACAGCTCTTGGAGGGGTCAATTTATAAACATTTTAATATTGGGAGGTCTCCGGCCATGTTCTGTTTGAACAGACAAAACTATCGCCATATAGGTAGTTTATCACCACCCGATGGTGCATCGCCAAAATTTTCACAGCTCTATATTGCGGACACTAAGAACGAAATTATTAACAGAATGCAGTCTGTTAGGTAAATTTTCAATGTCATTTGTCTTTTTTACCTTTAGCTACAATTTGAATTTTTTTGTTTATTAGAATTAAATACATGTGTAAACTATTATTTTATTTTCATATAGTCAATCTTCGAGAGTAAATGACTTGAATTATGAGACTGTTGCATATCTAAAGGATATGCTTTTTAGGTACAATGTGCTGGCTTAGTCATATAGGAAGGCAAGAGACAGATTCAATGAATCCAACACGATAGATGTGAAATTGAAGCTTATTGGGTCAAGAATTAGCAATGGAAGAACTGGCAATCTTCCTGCAGAGAAAGATGTTGCATTGCTTGTGGTTGGTGATTTTAGAACTACTTCGGGGTCCCCAAGACATCATTGTAGAAACTAAACTAGGTGACCTACAATAGATAGATGAGCTGAATCCTTCTTATCATGTGCTCCAATATATGTTATTGTTTCCATTTGGACAAGACAGCTATAGAGAGGATGTAAAGCCAACAGGAGCATTGACATCTTCTTCAAAAGGAAGGAAATATGTCACGATGAGAGAGTACTTTGTCTTTAGGTTGTAAGAAAGGCAAAATGAGTCGCCATATATTTTGTTTTCTAGGAGGCCTATTCAACAGTTTTTAGTTGATGGATATTCTATGGTTAAAGCATTGCGTTTGGAGTTTATATGCACGCATCAAAAAGATTTGAGGGCTAAACTACATAGTGGATTGGCTGATGCAGTGTTAAGGGGTGAAAACCCTTCATTTGTTGAACATCGTATAATTTTACCTGAGTCTTTCATATATGGACCACAGAACAAGATGCAGAACTACCAAGATGCTATGGCCATCTGTACGTGGGCTGGCTATTTGGACATGTTTATTACAATCACATTCAATACGAAGTGGCCAGAGATTACACATTTCTTAGAGAAAAGAGGATTAAGGCCAGAAGATCGACCAGACATTCTTTGTCAGATTTTCAAAGTTAAATCAGATCACTTAGTAAAACAACATAGATTATTTGGCATAGTGAAAGTAGGTAATGTCTTTAAAATATTTTGTAATTATATTTAGTTTGTCAACTTTTCTAATATTAATATATGCTTATCTAATTTTAATTTATGCTAATATATTTTAACATTTCTTTTTATGTTATATATACGGCTGAGTTTCAAAAAAGAGGACCCCTACGTGCACACGTCTTGTTTTTTTCTCTACCCTAGACACCAGCACCCTACTCCAAAAGACATTGATAAAATCATTTCGGTAGAGATTCCAGATGAGTTTGATGCTAAGTACTATGCTGCAGTCAGAGATTTGATGATGCATGGTCCATGTGGACATTTAAATAGAAAATCTCTAAGCATAGTAGATGGTCATTGTACAAAAAAATTCCCTGGGAAATTCACAGAACATACCACTATTGATGAAGATGGCTACCCAGTCTACCGCCATAGGGATAATGCAAGAACAATGGTTAAAAATGGGATTCAACTGGACAATAGATTTTTGGTTCCACACAATGAAGATCTCCTGTTAAAATATGGAGCTCACATTAATATTGAATAGTTTAACCAATCTAAGTCTAACAAGTATCTCTTTAAATATATGAACAAAGGGGTTGACCGCATTACTGCATCATTACTACAAATGGTAAGTCTGACACTTACGAAAGGCGGAAGAAGATTAACGAAATAGACATGTATTATGACTACCGTTACATTTCACTGTGTGAAGCAGCTTGAAGGATATTTGATTTTGAGATTCAGTATTGAGCTATTGCAGTCAAACTGCTTAGCTTTCATCTTCCTGATAAGCAGACTATAATATACAATGAAAATGATTCCATCTAAATAGTTGTCGATGGAACTTTGGTACATGAATGAAAGCTAATAGAAGATATCCAGAAGCAAGAGAACTGACTTATTCTAAATTCTCTGAAAAGTTTGTGTAGAAACAAAATACCAGATAGTGGGTGCCAACGCAACAAGGATTTGCTATTGGTCAAGTTTTCTTTGTACATCTTGCGCTAGGAGAAAAGCACTATCTGAAACTACTTTTGAGTGTGGTTCATGGTCCAACAAGTTATGATGATATCAAGTGTTTTGACGGAGCTCAGTATAGTACATTTCGAGATACTCATGGCTTATTAGAAAACGGCAAGGAGTTTATTGATGGAATCACTGAAGTAAGTCATTGGGGATCTTCTCATTCATTGCGGAGTTTGTTTACAGCATTATTGATATCTCACTATCTATTGATGCCAGAATTTGGTTGGGAGAGATATTAGCAATACCCATCAGGTGATGTTCTCTACAGCTAAAGAAATATTCAACAAGATAGTGGTATTTTTTTACTTTATCTTCTTGTCAATTCCTTTATTATTTGTTTCCTTTCATATATTACTTATTTTAAGATCGGAATCTTTTATAACTTTATATAAATTAATGGAGCACTATCATGTCTTTACGGAGCTCCGATTGAGTGATGATGATTTAAAGAGCTATGCTTTGGTGGAAATGGAGAAAATGCTATGCACAAGGGGAAAAAGCTTGCGAAATTATAGCTTGATGCGATTCCACCATGAGGTTACTTTGAAGGTTGGGATAATAGGTACTCCCAACAAAGGAAATACTTATTATAGATATCTATACCATATGAGATGTATTTACTAATTATATCTTACATTCTGATTTTTAATATTAAATAGGTTGATACATGATGAGCTTCCCTATGAGAGAAAAGCTCTAGTGGATGAACATGCACAATTGGTTTGCAATTTAAATGATAAGTAGTGTAACGCTTATGATATGATAATGCAAGCTCTTGCTGGTGAACAAGGAGGGGTGTTTTTTTGTACGGCTATGGAGGCACGGGGAAAACATATGTGTGGAGAACTTTATCAGTTGCACTACGATCTAGAAGTGAAATTGTTTTGAATGTAGCATCAAGTGGGATAGCTTCCCTCCTTCTTCGAGGGGGCATACTGCACATTCAAGATTTGGGATCCCTATTAATACAACTGAAGATTCAACCGACTACATAAATCAGGGAAACCCATTGACAAAGTTGATTTTGAGGGCAAGACTTATAATATGAGGCCCCTATGATGCAAAGGTATTGCTTTGAGGCATTGGATAGGACTAAGCATGATATTATGTGGGGTCAAAATCCTAATAGTAAGGATCTTCCATTTGGTGGTAAAGCTATTGTCTTTGGGAGAGACTTTCGTCAAATATTACTAGTCGTACCTATGGGAAGCAGGCAGGATATTGTTCATGCAACTATAAACTCATCATATCTGTGGAATAGTTGCAAGGTTCTAAAACTAACAAAAACTATGGGGCTCCAAAATGTTAGGGTCGATAATCAGTTGAATGAGCCGCGGGTATTCTCCGATTGGATTTCGAGTATTGGGGATGGTATAATTGGTGGTCTAAATCATGGTTCTGCAACAATAGATGCACCTGATCTTTTGGTGCATAATTCTAGAGACCCAATAGGATCAATTGTTAATGCAACATATCCGAACTTTTTAGTTGAAGGGACTGATTCTTCATACTTGCAAAGAAGGGCCATTTTAGCACTTACACTTGATGTAGTTGATTCTTTGGACGATTATATGATTTCCTAAAAGAAGTATGGCCAGAGGACATATTTGAGTTCAAATGCGGTTCGTGCTTTATATACTGGTAATGACCAGCTTCACACACTTGAGTTTTTAAATAGCACTAGATGTCTTAGGATGCTCAATGGCATGATTTGAAGTTGTAGGTTGGTGTTCCCATTATGCTATTGCACAATATCGATCATTCTGGTGGTCTGTACAATGGCACAAGACTTCTTATTACATGAGGGGGATCTCATATTCTTGAAGTCAAGATCCTATCTCGGATAAATGCTAGAGAAAAACATTTAATACCTAGGATGACTTTAGCATGTTCTGATTCAAGCTTGCCATTCAAATTTCGTAGGAGACAGTTCCTATTAATGGTTTCGTATGCTATGACCATAAATAAAAGTCAAAGGCAAACCCTCTCCACTGTTGGCATATTTTTTAGAAAGCCGGTGTTTACACACGGTCAATTCTACGTTGGTCTATCAAGAGTTACACATCAGTCTGGCTTGAAGATTATGATCTGTGATAAGGATGGAAAGACAAGCAACTCTATTGTTAATGTGGCCTATGAGGTTTTTCAGAATTTAGATTAGATTTGTCTATTCATCGTATAATTTAATTGTTAAATTGTTCACTATTTGAGCCAAATTGAGACTTCTATTTCTTCATTGAATTAGTATGTTCTCCTAATAACTTTAGGGATTCATTATGCCATTCTTTCTTCAATGCTGCTACCTTAAGCTTTGTATTTTTTTATACATTTTTCTTACTTACTGAATATATATATATATATATATTTTTTTTAATAACTGGGTTGCATCTTTATGACCATATTTGGATGCTTCTTTGGAATGTGTGAAATCCCTTTGATGTTTTTTACCAGATGAGCAAGGTGAGGCTCTATTTTTTAACAAATCATCAATCTTAGTTCATATTCGTAAAACCATATAGAAACTATACGGAATGAATAATTATCAATTCACATTTCATTAGGTATATTTATGAGTTTAAATATCGTGAAAGAGGTACGAAAGACTGTTTGTTTGAAGTTAAGCAGTTCAATTTGACCAACAGGGCAACTTATATATATACATATATATATATATTTTTGAACACGAATATTGGTATGATTTTTGTCTACTTGGGAGAAACATTGCACATTGTTGTTGGATTTTAACTACTTTGTATTATAAACATCAAATATTAGCAGTAAATGCTGATATTTTTACCACACAAGACTCTTACTTGGGATGATTAAGATGCAAATTAAGTTTGCTTATCTCCTTGGTTCGCTTATTTTTATATCCTCTACATCAATTCACAAAATATGACCTTCGGGCTAATATCATTCTGTACTTATAGTCACTCATTGTCACATCTTACGTATTTGATTATTTACTAAAGTTTAAAACTTATAATACGATAGGTAGGCAGCCACATTGTATAACAAGATATTATTTCCTACTAGCTTTATATTTCATTGTATTACTATAGCCACATTTAGCTTCCTACTCAACATGTTTCAGCTTTACGTGCATCACACGGGCTCTTAACTTGTGTGTGTGTGTAGCATTAGTTTGGGTCTATGTTGTTCCAAGTGGAACTTCTCAAGATGTTAAGGTTGCGCTCTCTTAGTGTTTTAGTTTTTTTATTTTCATTTCAAAATACATTGAATTTTCTATTTTGAGGTTGCTGTTTTGAGGGAAAAAACACATTTTGTTCGCCATTTTTGAAAATTATTTTGAAAATAGAAAATAGAAAACATGTTTGGTATGAATTTTTTTGAAAATTGATAAATTATACCATGAAAATTGCATAACAGTCTTAAACTTTTCAAATTGTTCAAGTTGGTCATAATCTTCAATCCCCTTCCCCACCTTCTCATCTATCAGATGGTGGTGGCAACCACCATGGTGGTTTGCACTACTATGGTGGTTCAGCCACGAGATCTAGTGGCTTCTTTCGCATGTGAATCGAGTCAAGTGTTAATGTGATATTGTCAGTGCCGATTGTTTTATAGCAGTGCGAGATGGTCCTTCTGCTAGTGGACGGTGGTACTTAGGATCAAAATTAATATTAAAATAAAAGTTGAGATTTAAATGTAATTAATGTTTTAAAATCTAAAAAGCATTTTCTGCGTTTTTAACTTTTAATACAGAAAATATCAAAAAAAAAAAAAAGAAAAGAAAAAGTTGTTTTTAATTTTCTTTACAAATCTTGAAGTCGTTCTCTGAATTGCATTTTTGAAAAAGTTGCATACAATTTTCAAGGGTGAATTCTTATTTTTTTCAATTTGGAAATCACAATGGTAAGACAAAATATTCTATTTTCATTGTTTCTAAACTTTATATTATTCTAAAATACAATGAAATATATTATCTCAACATGCCTTGTGGTAAAATATTTCGTTGTTTTATATGTCATTTAAAGGCAAATTACGTTTTTTGACAGTTAATAATAATGAAGGAATGCTTCGATGTATTGAAGGTTGCTTATCAGCTCTATTAGTAGAAACAAAAATGAACATTGAAGAAGACAAGAAATTAGAAGGACTCATGGAAGACTTTTCAAAGTTGCCAAAAAATGAACGTTGCTTAACAGCTCGATTATTGTTCATTGATTAGTGCATTTTGAGAGAGGTTTTGATAATTCTTTAGACTTTCATATTGTGAAATTCGTTAATGCAGTTGCATTGTTGCATTATAGACTATACAAGTTCTAATTTTCCCATATCTATGATTCCCAATTTTTTTTTTTTTTTTTTTTTTGCATTTTGTTTTTTTCTATTTTCACTAATATTCATAGTCAAGGTAGTACGAATTGTGATAGATACTCACGTTTCAAGGAAGACCTCGTGTTTGAACAACACCTACCATTCTCTAATATATATATATATGTGTGTGTGTGTGTGTTCAGAGTGACGTATTATTAATAAAGAAACAAAGTGATAATACCTCATTGTACGTATTAGTGTATTTCAACCGCGATTGTACTATAGATCTTTAAATTTTAATACCATTGTAAAATTATGTCCAACGCACGTAGTGTAACTAAATGTAGGAACGTGTGAGACGAAAATTTTATTTTACCGACAAGCTAATTGGTTATTGTGCCTACATGCATATGCACGAGTCCAAGTTGAGTATAACAGGTGGGGATGGGAGTGATTGAAACGTGGATGAGTGTTGTTACTACTGAAATGTCAAACAGGCCCAGCTAAGCCGTAATGGCACATGGCCGAACAGAGCATGAGGCTGAATAGGAGAAGGCAAAAATGGGGCCAGAATGCACGGTCGGAGATCAGATGAAAGGGGCCGAACACGGTCGTAGTCCACCAGAAATGTCCAAACACCATTTTAATTTGGTTTAGGGAATTGATATATTTATTCTTTAGTAGTATAGGACGAGACACTACTACAAAAAAAGCATAATAGGCGTCGGTTGTAATGATAAATATGCGTCGCTTGTAACGTAGACGTCTATACAGCAGACGCACATTCTCAAAGTATACACGTCGGTTATTGGTCGACTCCTAAAGTTAACAATAGGCATCGTTTGTTAGTGTACAACCGTCGCCTAAAGTCAACAATAGGCGTCAGTTGTTAGTGTACAACCGACGCCTAAATTCTACTTAAAAAAAAATAAAATCAAATAAAGAATAGGCGTCGGTTGTTACTATACAACCGATGCCTATTATTAACTTTAGGCGTAGTAACAACTGACGCCTATGCTCTTTTTCCATTTTTTTTTTTTTTGTTCATTGAGTCTCAGCAAGAATAATAATCACACTTATTATTCTGAATGAGGTATTCTAATATTTTTATCTGTGCAATAAATAGGATGTGGAAGAAAAATAGACAATGCTCAGTAAGCTCTAACTTAAAAAAAAAAACAGAATAATAACTTTAAAGAAAATATATTTCACATCTAAATGACACACTTCTAAAACTTTTCATTCTGATTCATCTTCAAAGGAAACTCAACTTAAATCTAATAACAAAACCTTTTACAATAAATCACACACTTCTAGCTTGTTTCTCCAACTTGAACTTCTCATGGTAGTTCTAGATGAAAATATCTGCCACCAATTGATTTCGTTGCTGGGATTCTCCTCATCACCGGCACTCTTCTCCTCATAGTCGACTAGAATGAAAGATTTGAGTAGGACTTTCATTTTCATAGAGCTAAAGGATGAGGAAGAAGAATAGTAGTTTCCATGGAGAAATCATGAAGAGATTTGAGAGATGAAGAGCCAGCCATATATTTTTACGCGTCTTCTAAATGAGGATATTTTATAAAAAAATGCACTACTATAGACGTCAGTTCCTACGCCCATTCTGAAAAAAAAATTAAAAAATAATAAAAAATTTAAAAAAATTAAATTTTACACTATAGGTGTTTAGTTTGAAATTCAAATTTTTGAATTTTCGAAGTCTATGAAATTTGAATTTCAAACTATAGGCCACGCCTATAGTGTAAAATTTCAAATTTCATGAAATTTAAATTTCAAACTATAGAAGTCAGTTCCTATAGTGTGAAATTTAATTTTTTTAATATTTTTTTCAGAGCTTCATGAAATTTGAATTTCAAACTATAGGAACCGACGCCTGTAGTGAAACTTTAATTTTTTTAATACTTTTTTTCAAAATTATGAATTTCAAACTATAGGCTTCGGTTCCTATGAAGGAACCAAGGCCTATTGTTTGACTATAGGCGTCAGTTCCTTGAAGAGCCAACACCTATTGTTTAGCGGGTACTATAGACGTCGGTTTTCTTGAAGAACCGAAGCCTATTGTTTAGCCAAAATTTTCAAAATTGCCATCGCGTGTGTTTTGCGCGTCGTTTTTTCTGATAACCGACGCGTTTGTTTATTTTTTTTTCCAATTCTGTAGTAGTGAGAGGAGTAGCGAGAGGTACAGATAACAGGGCAAGAGAAAGTAGACGCTGCGCCAGAACCTATCTTGGATAGAGGGTGACCGACCAGAAGTATTTGATCTCAGCATTCCGATCAAAACAAGACGAGCTAAAATGGGAGTGTAGCACGTATCCAACACTAAATGCAGTTGCCAGTTGAAGACCGTTATTAGGACAAAACTGAAAGTATGTTGTACTTTGGAATGTACTTTTGCGAGACTTTTGTCCGAACAAATTGTATAAATCACTAAAGCACCCCGAGATCTGCAATGGCCTTGGGGTGCCAAAAGGAGGGGGCTTCAAAGCTTAACAAAATAGAATCTAGATAGAGGATTTTCGCATGACTATTACTTATATACGAACAGGTTTCCTAATCTAAGACCTTACTCTAAAGAGCGACTCTAATCAATCCCCACCTCCAGGTCACACGAAATTTACTGAATTGGACCTCATCGAAACCCAACCTCAACAGGTGCCACATACACACACAGCACAATAACCGGTGAGATATGTATTAAATTGAACTTATATCATAAATGATAAAATAACATTACTAACTTCCACTTCAAACACGACACAATACATGTATATAACTAGCTTCACAGTTCCCTTAATGACTTAATCTAATATGCCATCCATACGTACTTTCTGGGGCATAAGAAGCAGTGGATTTTTCTTGTGCATGGTGAGGCCGGGCAGGACATCGGTGTCTATATCTTGTATCTTCATCCCACAAGGCAATTCCCAATCAAAGGAATACAAAAGATTTGCAACTGCAAGTTCTACTGCTATTAACCCCATCGACCCTCCCGGACACCCCCTTCGGCCGCCTCCAAACGGAATCATGGCAAAATCCGCAACCCTAGCACCATTGATGAACCTTTCAGGCAAGAATACTTCTGGATTTTGCCATGTTTCGGGATCCCTTGAAATTGCCCATCCGTTTATTATGACCCGAGTTTGAGGTTGAATTTTGTAGCCATTGATCGCTGTACCACAGGATCCTGCTTGGGATGTTTCTGTTCGAAATATGAGCGGGGCTGGTGGATACATTCTTAAAGTCTCCATGATCACTGCTTTTAAATATGGAAGCTTTTTCAAATCTTCTTCATTTACTAACCCCTTTTTCTGAATTGAATTTCGGAGTTCTGATTGAGCTTCTTTCAATATGCAAGGTCTGATTATTAGAGATGTCATAGTCCACACTACTAAAGCAGCTACTGTGTCTGTTCCTGCAACAAATAAATTCTAGAAAAAAGAACAACTTACCATAAATAAAAAAATAAAATTAAGTTGTATATAAATTTGCATAAATAAATCAATCTGCAAACAGAAAAATTAATATTAGGAACTCAATTGACTACCATGAGTAAGGCTTTGATGTGGTCCCAAGTAAGATTGGCTGAAGAATCTTGAGATTTCAATTTGAGCATGAGATCAAGAATGTCATCATGCTTATGATTGTCTGTCGACTTATAAGGTGTAGATGGATTGAGGTGCTCGTCGATGAGTTCTTGGTAGAACAAATCCATCTCCTTAAAGTTCTTCTCCAGTCGAGCTGATTTCTTTGTGAAATTATCAAGCCAACGAAGTGAAGGGAAATAATCCGAGAAATAGAATCCCACCATAAGGGATTGAGCTTTGATTACAAGTCTATCAAACTTCTTTCTTTTGTATTCTTCATCATCATATCTTCTACCAAAAGCAACTCTAAAAATTAAGTTGCTAGCTAGAGACATAGCTACCTGGCTTAAGTTTACGAGTTCTGATGAAGAAGCAAGTTCTGATACTTTCTTTATCATACGGGCAACTTCATCTTCCCTAATCGAGCGAAAGGACAAAACCTGCTTTTGGCTAAAGAGATGATGAACACAAATTTTTCTCATCTTCATCCAGTGCTCATTATAGGGAGAAAAAGCAATATCCAATCCATTGTAAGAGAGCTTCTGTTGCCCAAGAACTGACGGCCTAGTACAAAACAAGAGGTCATAGGTTTGAAGAAATTCCTTTGCAATTTTCGCTGAAGAAACAACAAGGATTGGCACTGAGCCATGTTTCAAATACATTAATGGACCATACTTTTGGGACAATCTCCACAAGTAGATATGAGGATTGGCATTATCAAACTGGTGTATGTTTCCAATGAATGGAAGCCCCAAAGGACCAGCTGGATGATGAATAAATCTTGCATATTTTTGCTTATTGATCAAAGTGTAAGAAAGCAGTACCATAAGAAAGAAAGAGAGAAGGAGAATCAAATACATTTTCCACCTTTTTATGTGTAAACTAGGATTTCTTCTGGAGAGAAATATGTAATGCAATTCGACCCTAATTAATTGGTACTTATATAGGAGATAGAGTGATAATTTTAGTTTTGACTTTCTTTTTTTAAAAGAAAAGGAAAGTCTCATATACTGATATTACATGACAATTTATAAACTAATTAGTTTATAAGATGGTTGTCAAACGCACTATAAATGATTAAATGTATATAAATTGTGAGAAAAGAAATAATGAAGATTGTATAGTGTGTGAAGATGGTGTGGTATGGAATTTTCTGACATTCAATTCTACGTGGCTTAAGCTTAGATGCACTCATGTGAGACAATGAGTGTCATAACAGCACTCATCTTGATCAGTGCAAGGAAACAAGTAATCGTTAGCCAATTTCTAGCTAATACAAATGTCTATGGCATCAATGACATTGTCTAGGCCTTTAATTATAAAAACTTGGATTTCTTCTAAAGAGAAATATGCAATACAGTTCAGCCCCAATTGGTACTTGTATGGGAGATCGAGTAATAGTTTTAGTTTTGATTTTTAAAAAAAAAATAATAAATAAATAAATAAAAATCTCTCATACGATCATGTTAGGTTAAAAAAAAAGGTTGCATAAAAAAAAATATATCTGACAAGTTATAAACGGGTCATCAAACATACTATGTACATACATGTCAGAAGATATTAAAATGAAGATGGAGTGGTGTATGGAAATTTTCTAAAAGAGAAAGATGTAATGCGATTCAGGCCTAATTGGTACTTATAAAAGACATAGAGTGAAAGTTTTAGTTTTGACTTTTTCTAAAAGAAATAAAAATGTCTCATGTAAAGTGTAAACAGTTTATAAATTAACTAATTGGCTGTCAAATACAGTATATGAATTCATGTAAATTGTGAGAGGCTATAACGAAGATCCAATAGTGTGTGAAAATTTTCTGCAATTCAATTTCACATGTCTTGCATACATGCACCCACGTGAGACAATAAGTGCCATAACAACACTCATTATCTGTGCCAAAAAACAACTGCTCCCTTCGTCCAAAATATATGGTCCACTATATATTTGTTTTTGATATGTCCCAAATATATAGTTATCTTTCTTTATTAATTAGAAGTCTAATTTTTACTCTCATTTAATACTTAGTTAAAACTATAAGTTTTAAATTCTACTCATTAAATAAAGATAAATTAGGAAAACGGATCTCAAAATGTATGCTTCCAACATAATTATTAATCCATGTGAATAAGTAAAATAAACTATATATTTGAGATGAATGGAGTAGTACAGTGTATAGTAGTCACTAACATATATGGAATTCTACAGACATATATCCTTTATTACATTAAAGATCATATTCAAAGATTGAAATGACTTGACATCATTGCAAATTATTTTCTAAAGAATCAAAGAAACATAATTGTCTTTAACAGTACTATGAAAATTTGTTTATACACATGATGCATGCTTATAACATCCAATCACTCAAGAAAATAGATTTTAAAATATGCATCTCCTTAAAAATCATTTTTCAGTAATAACATGAAGTTACCTTATTTGCATGTGTGTTGTCTTACTAACTCGAATTAGGCTTATTTTCCTTTGTCCCACTAAGATAGACTTGCTTTCTTTTTTCGTCTATTCCAAATTATAGGCGACTTTTTTCATTGAAAAGTATTTAGAACCTTAATTTTCTTACATACCCTTATCTAACAACATCACTATCTACAAAATGATACAATTGAAGTGAAATACTTAGTAAATAAAAAGGTATTTTGGGATGATACTATTAGATTTTCCAACCACACTAATTGAATTTTTCCAACGTCCCTATGGCACGAGTATAATATTTCTTAACTTCAGTTTAATATTATTTGAGACACGCATCCCGTACAAATCAAGGCTGTTCTCCTCTACAGTGGCTTAGTGCTACTATATGTATAGGGACGTTCAAGTATCATGACGTCTAGTGCCATATAACAATTCCAAAGAGTGATGTGACATGACATTAATACATTATCATACACCTCTCAAATCACATCAACGACTGGTAATATACCTACATCATTTGTCACTACTGTAACAATTAGATATCTGGCCTTGGAGCAATTTCACAACATCTTTCTTTGCTACCACGCCTACCAGTATATTTGTATTGAGATATAATAAGTGAACAATTAATCTTAAATTGGTTGATGTGAAATGCGTGGAACTGGATGGTTATTTATATGTTCCACTAAACATGAATAGAACGTAATTCATGTGTATAATTCTTATTAAATATATGAATTTAATTATTTCAAACGCATACACACGTCTTATTATTTGTGGCGTGTATACTATTTAATTTGCACCAAAGGCATAATAAAATTACTGTAGTTTTGTTAGATAACGTGTAATGTCATGTACACATTGTGTTCATGTTAAAAAAGAATATTTCCTTATGAATTCAAAAAAATTGCATTTAGTTTATTATGTTCATAAAATAAAATAAAATAAAATCGGTCAAAAATAAGACATGAAGGTCAATAAAAAGAAAAGTCACTATTAATATTAGCGGAAAGTAAAATTGGTTCATTTTAAATTTACATTGTAAAATAAAACTTAAAGTGAATGTTCATGTTCATAAAACAATACTCAGGTCATTTTTAAGAAAATTAAAGTAGCGTCGCGATTTTCATGTTAAGTGATATATTTACTATATCATTGTTACTAGTACTGGTTTGTCACCCGTGTGTTGTATGGGAAGAACATGTATCAAATTATTTTAAAAAATAAATAATACGAAATTTCATAAGTTCATTTTCGGGGACGGTTCCATACCAATATATTTGACAAACTAATTTAATAAATCATTTCTACCATTCATTTTTCAATAATCTAATGGTTCAAATTTATTCTTCTAAGTTAAATTAAAATCTATACTTTTAGAGGAAAATTAAATTAAAATCTAATAATCATGTATAAACATTCCAATTTAATTCCTATATTCCCCAGTTTAGTTCTTATGTTCTTATCCTCCATAATTATTTAAATTATTCACTCATTATTATTTTCTATTATTGATGATAACTTATTGTTGCCAATCACCTACGTTTACATCCTTTTTTCCTACAACTGCCAAAATATTTCTTCATGGAGACATCTTTCGAAATGACCATTGAGAAAATATTATTATTGTATTGGACCGCATTTTCTTATGAATTCATTTCACCCATTTTGAAGAAATCAATGACATGGTTCAAGTTCAACATCGATATATTATTTAAATTGCAGTAAATCAATTGTGAAAAGCGTGAACGAAAACAAACTAAAAAGTCAAGACGTTTTGTTAAAAAAAAAAAACAAAAGATCAAGGCTATATTTAGAGAGGCACAAGGCATGCAACATAGGTGATCAATGGCAATGGTGATTTATTTGAGTATCAATAAATTATAAATAATAATAAAGATTAAGTTAAATAATTTAAATTGCCAGTCGCAGCACATCAGTCATGGAAAATAAGAATGTCAAGACGCAAGTGGAATTTTGATCCAGCGCCACTGGGTGTCGTCGCAATAGAGACACTATATATATATAGCACATTCTACTCCACTGATTTTATAGACCCACATATAGGGCTATGCAGGTTACTGGAGGAGAATGCGCCACATATATCGAGTGTCTCTATAACAATGTCACCCTGTGTCTCTAGATCAAAACTCGACCGAAGTGATATAATGGTATTCAAGTGAAGTTCTCACACCTTAGGTCTACGGTTCAATTCCCCTCCCCAGTACTTTTCTCATAATATTTAACAGAAAAATCATGGAAAATAAGAATTGATTGAATAAGGAAAAATATATGAATTAAATAGGATTATTCATTCATGATTGAATAAATTTGGATCATCTAAAATGACATGCAAAGATTATGGCCGATTATATTCACAGCACGAATTTTTTTCAGTACACCACATAATAAATATTTCAAAGGTTTTCGATATTTTCTTTTTTATGTGATTACTTCCCTAACTTTTTTCCCATCAATTATTTTTTAATCTGCCATTATTTGTAGTTTTTCCTATATAGATATTTTTTTGTTAAAAAATTTCTCTTTTTAGACGTCAAATTACTTATTTATTCATGAGAATTTTAGAAAATAGAAAATATAACCGATAAGAAAGCAAAATTTTGCTTTAGTTTCAAAAAGAGATAACAAAATATATAGATATAAAGTATGATTTACGCATTAGGTTAGTTAATCTATTAGAAATTAATTACAAAAAGTATAACAAACAATTTCAGGGCATCAATGCAGTCACAAAGAAAGTCAAAGACCTTTTAATGCAATTAAAATGTGGTGCAGATAACATATTTTGTAATATAATTAGCTAAAGATTATTTGTTTAAATTTGTTTGTTCAAAATATTAGTATGCGGAACCGCCCTGTTATTATAAGATTATGTTACCCAGTAAGGAATTATTAAGTTTTAACATCAAGTAAATAATAATGCAATTTTTTTCTTGTAATTTATAACAAATTTTAATTTGATTGTTATCATTAACGCAAATAAATATCATCTTTCACACTAATTTAGATGAATGACATGGTATTAAATAATTATTAGTTGGGCTATGTCATGTACTCAAAAAATATTTTTTATTTGAAACTAATAATGTCAAACATCATGAAGATGATACAAATTTACTATTATACAAAAAGTAATCAATTTTTAAGGAAAAATAGTCATCTATCTATATATCTCTCTATATATATATATCTTATGTTACATTTATTATATATTATCCTACTTTTATAAGTTTCTTTTATTATTTTATTTTATAATAATAACTATAATAATACGTATCCATTGTCTTAAAAAAAAGTAATACTTATCCGTTTGTTATATTTTACTATTATTTTATTTTTATAATAATATACAAAAATTTATATATTTTTTTATTCTATATATAATATACTATTTAGTATTCATTAATGTTTGTTATATATATTCTATTAGTTTTTAGGTTATCTTTAAAAATTTAATATTTCTTCAAAATTCTAACAGTTGATGAATAAATTTCAAGTATTGGGTTATTAAGACTTCTTCTTGTTTGGATTAAGTGGCTACTCGTGAGATTGAGGATATAGTGATAAAGTAAAATTAAATCAGTTTCAAAATTTTTACTTTAATTCAATATGATAAACTACACATCATAAAACCTAAGTCCACATATTTAGCACATTACTTAATTTATTATTTGTTTTTCTCTAAAAACCTGTATATCGGTAAAAGTTTAAATTGAGCGGATGCGATAGTAGTAATATTTGATGATAATGATTTAGAACAAAAATAAAATATGTCTTTAATTCTTTTTAGAATGAAAAGTGGTTAAAAATTTATTTTAGGGGTAAATAGTAAATTATATAAAATTTATCATTTGTTGTAATGTTACTTCACTTGGGTCTTTGGAAATAAGAGACAATGTTCTTTAAATTTTTTAGAGTCGATTTAGTGAATAGTGGTGAGAAAATGCAAAATATATGGTGGAAAATGAATGTGGAAAATAATTTCATTTTGATAAATAAATATCATCCACACCGATTGAGTAAGGATGTGGGTGTAGGGTAATTCTGGAGTTTTATAAATTTCGTATACTCTCTTTTCCATGGTTTTTTAGTTTCCATACTTAATATGAAATTAATTTTTTAAGAAATCATCATTATCATTTTTATTACTTAATAGTATTATTTTATAGATGACAATTTAATTAGCTTTGTACTAAATGAAAATACTGTACATTTCAATTTGATTCTATTTATTTATATTAGTAATATATGTATATAAGTGAGTAGTACGCGATAAAATTATGATTATTAAATACCCTTTTATTTTTTCCCACCTAAAGTGTTTTTGTGACTCTTGCGATAAGTATATCCTGTGTCTCTTGCGGTAACAATTAGTTTTATTTTTTTAATTATTTTATGATTTAACTTGATAATTTCTTTTTTTCCTTAACCAATGTGTATTATCTTCTATGAAATCAAATCCCTCGCACTTACCTTGAATTCCGATCTCATCTCTCTCTATTTTCTGCAGTTCCCTTATTTTCGTCCAATTATTGAACTACAATATTGAGAATACCTTTTGATTCTAATTCAACCTAAAATTTCTACATTTTCCTTAATTTCTTTGATTCCTTCATTGTTTAAAATACATAATGAATGAGATTCCTATTTGACTCAACTTAGAAACTCAGTTTCAAAAGGCAATTTGGAGACCTGATTTCGACACTGAGATTGATCTGGATAGTGGCGAGTCTGAGTATATTAGTTCAATTTCAATGTAATCCCTAATTTTTTGTATTGTGATTAGCTTTGCAGTTTATATGCCTAGTCATACAATCTATTTTCAAATATCATGCTAAATCTTTTGACAGTTTTTGGGTATTTCTTTATATGTGACCAATTCATGCTAATTTCCTGTCATCCCATAGTTCCAAGTTCATATTATTTTTTATCATTACAGAACCTCCATATTAATTACTCATTTTCCATATTATTTTTTTTATAATTTTTGACATTCTTTACATTATCATAATCATGAGGAGTAATGGTAAGGAAAACTTTGGAGTGGAGGCAGTTTGTTTTAATTTTTTTGACAATTTGTTACACTTCTCTTGGTTGTTGTCAACTTTTGAGTTTTTTCTTGATAACTTAGTTTTAATTTCCTATAGAGATCTATTTTCACATTGATTTATGTTTAAAATTCTATTTCCTTTCATTCTTTACTAATCAATTCTTTGTACGATTTCAAGTATCCTCAAGTTATACAGTTTTTCTGGCGCTGAAAGCTGGCTAGGCAACAATCTTATGCATTATTCCTTACTTATCAGCTAGGAATATATAAATCGGTTCCTTTAAATGAGTCAGTGAAGATTAAACTCCAGGCTCATAAAATGTGTTTTGGCAATAAATTGATCAATGTCTAGGTGCGGTTGTTCGTATGGTACATTATTTTGGATTTCTTGGCTCTATTTGGTAAGCACGTACAGTATTGTCCTTGTTTTTCCCATATTCTATTGGTATTTTTATTAGTCATTTTGAATGTTAAAGCCTTACTTATCTTTGTATCTATGTATCTTTAAATCATAAGTGAGATCCATGCCGACAAGCAGTCTCTATTTTTGAAAAATATTTTATAGCATTATATTGCTTTCTTTGAAAAATATGAAAATACAAGAGATGTGATTGAAAGCATCTTTGGCGACACAGTTGTAATTCAGTCTTTTTTTCATATGGGAATTGCATTGTTTTAAAATCCACGTAAATACAATTCGTCCATTTTATTAATTACTATCGTACAGAATATATTGTATACATTTTCAAGTATGATTATTTTAAATGCAATGTATTTTTATATTCCATTAGATTTTCACTCATGCATTGCAAGGTTAGATATCTTACTAAATTATCTATATAAATATCAATATTTAGTTTTAATAAATTATGATCAATGATAAGTAAAAATAAATTTTCGTTATTGTTGACATCATCTTACAATAATTATATTGTATAGTATATTGACAGCAATTAACCTGATATAGCATTATATGGTATGACATCATATGGTGTCATATAATTATATAACGTCCATCGGTACACGATGCATGAGAAATCACAACCATGTAGTATGTCTCGATACATAGTACAATATACGATATAGGCATATAGTGTTAGATTATTTTTACAATTAAATAACATCGATAAAAACAAATAAATTTATTTACCCTATGATATACAACGAAAGAGGGACTACATAGTATGAAATGATTCTCAGCCCGGTGGTATTGTATAGTAACATATATTTTTTTTATTTTTTTATGAATATATTAGATTGTCATAGATGATGTAAACTATAAAATCATATTCATCATAATAAAAGAAGATTAATTATTCGCAAACAATAAATATTAATAAATCGTAATTTGATAACATACAATGAAATTGTAACTATTAACATCTATACAAAAAATGTAAAAACGAATTAAAGGAATAAAACCGAATAAGGACTCTTCCTTATCTATTTCATTAATAGCATGGCTGATGAGGACTCTATGATACAGAGATGCAAAGAGAATATTCAGATAAGGATCAAAAAATAAAAACTAAAAAGTAAAAGTGATAATCAAAGTGACCGCATTGGTTACCAAAAAAACAATCAAAATAACCAAAAAAGCCCCTACTTAAAGCATTTTGGACTGGAAAATTACAATGAAATTGTATTGCAGCACCCCTCCTTTAATTAATATATAGATTTCATAACTTTTTTTAGCATTGAAGAATTTCTGATTTATATATAGTTGGATCTTTGGTATGATAAAACCAGTGTTATAGAAGGCGACTATTATAAATAGTGATATCATTGCATGTGAGGAGGCAACGAGTTTCAAATGAATAAATTACCATACACTTTTAGTACAACTAAAAATTGATATCTCTATCTAAAAAATGACGAGAATACAGTTGAACTATCAATAGTTTATAATCGTTTAAAATATTTATAATAGTTTGATAAAAACTCATTTCACTAGGACGGCACAAGCTACCAAAAGAAGTTCTATTGAAAGGTAACAAAGCAAATAGTTTGACGTTGCTTGAGATAAGTTCATGATATATTTATAAATAGCTTGATAGTTGCCGCTTGGTCCAGCCTGGTCGATAACAGGGGCACTACCGTTCGTAATCCGGTTGATTTGCTCTGGTGCCACCTGCTGACTGTATTCTCGTTTCGGAGAACTTAATGGAAAATGAAACAAAATATTGCTTTTAATTGTTTATTATGTACCTCGTAACGCTGGAGATACCAAAAGAAGTTCTATTGAAAGGAAACAAAGCAAATAATTTAACGTTGCATGAGATAAGATTTATAAATATATTTATAAATAGTTTAAACTCATTATTATAATTTTTAGCATAATAGTTTAAACTATTATAAGCCATTGATAGTTCAACTGTATTCTCGTCATTTTTTAGATAGAGATATCAATTTTTAGTTGTACTAAAAGTTTATAGTAATTTATTCATTTGAAACTCGTGGCCCCCCTCACACCTCGCTTAGCCTATAAGCGGAGAAAAAAATGATCAACAAAAATTGTCAATGTTGACCACCTAGGAGTGCTTTCTGACGCGTAGACGCTCTTTTTTCCGCCTAGGCGAGCTTTTTTTTTTTTTTTATAATACACCTTCAAGATATGGTTAATGTATCTATTTAAACTAAAAACTAAATATAAAGGACCAAAACAATTATTAATTCACCTTAAAGTTCACAAAATTTTCTTTACATATATTACACAAAGGCCCATCTTATTTATAAGGGACGACATGTTGCTTTTTTATAAAACTTTCAATGTGGGACAATCATTTAAACTTAAAGTTAAATACAAACGACCAAGATAATTATTAATTTTCCTTAAAGTCCATAAAATTTTCTTTACATAGTCACTTGTACAAAGACACATCTTATATATAAGCTCCAATCATATTGTCTTTTTATAAAACTTTCAATATGGAATAATCAGATAGTTAAAGTAATACCATTAAATTTCTTTTTCAAATTGGAATTTTTTGGCAATAAACTTTTTAAAAATCATCATAATTATTTTATTTTTTTCAGCAATAGCCAAGAACAATTATGTTTATATAATGTTAGTAGAATTTATAACATTGTAAGGACTTTTTTAATGAAAATTGTTCAGATTTATAAAATGTTTATTGACTCTATTAAAATTATATGCTATTATAATATAATATATATATATATAGACACACACATACACACATGGATAATTGATTTTTATACATCTTTTCATTTATTTAAGTGGTTTTCTTGTTCGTAAAAAGTGTGAAATATGTTTTCTTGCTTTTATTTTAAGTAGTAAGTGTTATTTAATTTTAACAATTACATCATTTTTATAATACTTAATCCTTATAAATGTATAAAATAATAGCAATTATCTATCTTTTGCTTTTTGAAAAATCAAAATTGTATCGTAAAATTGTTAAAATTATAAAGTAGATATAATATTTATGATTTTACATTTATTTTCCAATTTAGGATACATATTTTAAATATTTAATAATTTTAGATTTTTTAAAACAAAAAAAATAAAAAAAACAGAGAGAAATGCTTTTTAACGATTAAACGCCGCCTAGGCAACGCTTAAAGCTTGAGGTTGACGCTTTCCTGCGCTTCACATTTTTTAAAACACTTGGTAAAACAAACATGAAAAAAAGTGCGTACCACAGACTTCTACCTACTTTTTATCTCAGATTGGACCACCAACTGTCAGCCAAGAAGAAACTCTGATTCCCGCGCTTGACGTGCAAGCCATATTGTTGTGTTGTCCTACAAAGCCTATTGACTTGCATGCAAGCCATATTGTCGTGTTTAATTTATGCTTTACCATGACGTGTGCTCTTCCGATCTCACAACTCAATTTAGTGAAAATTGACTTCTGGCAAGGAAGTAAATTTATTAAGCTTCAAATTTGTGAGAGAAGAGAATTTGCAAGCTTGTCATACTATTCATAAATTGAGTCTTTTTTTTATCTACAATATCAATTTGAAAACAATGGAGTGTAAATGCCAATTGGTAGAGGGAGGGCGGATTTAGAATGGAGGCGACGGGGCTGTCGCCCCCACGCTAGCTCTAAAATGTTCATTTTGTATTAGGAAAATTTTAAATTTTATAACGTTACCCCATAATAAATTATTAAAAGTCAGTTGACAGGCCATGCTTTAAAAGAAGTATTCTGTGCAGTCGATAGAACTTTGTGTGCATTTTTAAATGGTCATGGGTTCAATTCCCAAATCTTACAAATTCTTCTTATCAATTCCTAGGCCAAACATATTTCTTTTGTTAAAATTGTGCAGACAACCTTTTCTTTTTGTTGTCTTTTGTTTTTCTTTTCTTTCTTTCTTTTTCTTTTTATTTTTCCGCCTCTTTCGTTTTTCTTTTTTAACAATGTTCACTGCTTAATTCTATTTTTATGTATAGCTCATTAAACAAAATGTGTTGCCTTTTTTCCCTTAAAAATATCACTTTCTTTATAAACAATTGCTTGTTGACTAACTGAGTATTATCGACCACTATAAAAGACAATAACATTACAAATCCTTGTAGTATGATCTCTTTCTAACTGCCCTCACAAACAAAATTTTCTGGATTCGCCCAATATAAATATATTAATTTAATTTAATATAAATCACATGATATCATATCATATCATATAAATAAAATATATAATACAATAGTTTTCAATTAGATTTGGATTCTCAATTATAATTTTCCCACTCTTTTGCTGACATCATCATGATGTATGGTATTATCTCTATTTATTATTTATATTTGTTTGATTTTCAAAATTTCTTGTACAGGGTCCTTGATAATTTCGAAACCAAATTTTATTTCAGAATAACTTAAGAAACATATTTCAAAATAACTTATGTTATAAATGAAAACTTAGTTCATAATAACTTAGAATAAATCAACTGATTTATTTATTCTTCTTTTTTGTGCAATAAAAATCCATTTATTTGCGTCACGCCAATAATTAAAAACACATAATGTAATTCTGTTATAATAATATATGACTAAAATTTATTTTCTTAACATCTATGATTTAACTTGAAAATTTTTGTGACTATTTTTTTAATCTTTGTTTCTATATCATTTATGTTGCAACGATTAAGTTGTAGAGGATGCAAATAATTTATTTCTTAGTCTTTTTTCTTTATAGATGTGAAGCCTTCAAAATATCGATTGAATTCATATTATTTCATTTGATTTTATTTTTTAGTCTTTTTTCTGTATAGATGTGAAGCCTTCAAAATATCGACTGAATTCATGTTGTTATTTTATTTCATTTAATTATTATTGCGACTATTTATTGTTTTTTGTAATTTATGTAATGAATTCTTTTTATATGAAACATTGAGAATTTATCTCCCCGTGCAATGTATATTTTTATAATAATAAACATTGATGGATATTTTTATTTGACGAAGATAATAATAAATTTTAGTGAAAATTTTGTGAACAAAGAGACAAGAAATCCATAAGAAGATAATGAACTACACAAAAATACCCCTCCATTGCGATTATCTGACCTTATTTTCTTTTTTAGGAGTCCTATATATATGGTCATCTTTATATTAAAAAGTCTAACTTGCATTTCTTTACAAGTATATCCCTATTTAATATTTTAATTATAACTATCATTTTTGAATTTTACTCATAGAAAGGAGACGTCAAGAGAGTACTTTTTCATGAGTATGAAAATTTTTTTCTAAGCAGGTATCGACTGAATACGGGTATGTACACGCCCGATACATATTATTAGACTGTTAACTAATAATATTAAATAAGTTAGATGATTTAAAAGTGAAATATAGTAAAACATTAATTAAGTATATAAGCAGATAACTATTAATATAGTATTAATAAAATATTACTTTAATGAGTCAAATACTAAATTAAAACTGTATATTTATTATTTTTGCTTTGCAGATCAGATAAGATGCCTTTGTCTAATATTTTATTATTCATTATTATTGAACTTTTTTGAAAATTAGTCTTCCCGTATAACACAGTGGTGTAAGAGACTGAATTTATAGTTGCAATAGTTGATTGTGATATGATTATTTATAGTGATGGAAATAAGGCGGGTTAGCCATACTCTAGACCTGCCCTATGAGTCTTGAGGTCACACAGACCCGCTCAAAATCTACAAATTCATATGACGGGTCAAGGCAAGTCGGGTCATGTGATGGTTTGGGACGCCACCATGACCCGCAAAAGGACCTACGAATTTTTTTCCCTTTCAATTAATGTTATGTGCAACGCATTATTAATTGACAAATGTAGAATAAAACAAAACCTTTATTTAGAATTTTAAAATTCTCAACATTATCTAATATAATAACATGATTCTTTCAATTCGAGAGAAAAATTCTTTTGAAAAAATAATATAATAAAACAATAAAAATAAACTACCAATGATTTAATGTTCTATTAGTCAAATTGTCATCTCTAATAATTTCTACATATTTTTCTAAATAAATGTATTAAAAATTAAAAAAGCATGGTGGGCAACCGGTCTATGGTGTGGGTCTAACCTGACCCGCACATGTTCTAGACCTATAGCAGGTCAGATAATATTGCCTCATACCCCTTCTTTTGCCTTGATTAGGTGTGACAGGTCAATCATATTAGAGTCATATCTCCATGGGTTTAATTATTTAACTGCTAATTATTACAACTTTATATAGGTTGGACGTGTGAATTTGCACGACGAGTTTGGAGGAGACCAGAATTATGAACTCAGGCATTTTACTACGAATATTCCATGGTAAATTGTAATTCGCATATCAATTCGTAATTTTATACAATACGACTGGTATATTGTACTTTATTTATAAAATGATTTCCACACTCACACATCAATTTTGATAAGAATGTATACTATAACTTGTTGCACAGGTGAAAAGAATCTAGTTTATAAGAATAATATGACTAGCTTATGGTATACTAAATAATTTAATGTTAATTTCACAAATTGTCTCTAACTTTTCAGTTTAGTCTCAATTTCGTCCCCAACCTTTGTTTTGTCACCTCACAGCTCCCAACCTTTGATAAATATGTACGAATCGTCCCTTTTTACACTATTCCACCAAAAGTTTAACAAAATAACGATTATACCCCCTTAAACCTTTTAATTTTTTTTTTAAAAAGTTTGAAAATAATAAAACTCTTAAAAACCACCCCACCCCACGTCCCCCTCCCCCCTTGGGCCAACACAACTGCTGTCGGAAATGGTAGTAAAATTGGTGCCGAAATGGGGGATTCTCCCCTCCCCCAATATTGGCCTCAAATTCCGGTAGCGCAAAAGCAGCAACTCTGACGGTCGGCAGCCACACTTCTGGCCGAAGGGGGTTGGGGTGGGTGGGGTGGTTTTTAAGATTTTTATTGTTTTTCAACTTTTTAAAACAAAAAATTTAAAAGGTTTAAGGGGGTATAATCGTCCTTTTATTAAAATTTTGGTGGAATAATATAAAAAGGGATGATTTGTGCATATTTATCAAAGGTTGGGGCTGTGGGGTGACAAAACAAAGGTTGGGGACGATTTTTGAAATTAATCCAATAATTTATGATTAATTAAATTAATTATTCATAATAATTAGGGTGTCTTGTGATTATTATATAATAATGAAGCATCATTTAGTATCACAGTAACGAATTATCTTCCATTATGCTTATTCAATAAAAATAGTTCTTCTTCTTCCGTTTGTTTTTTTAATAAATACAGGAATAACGATTGATTTACGAATAATTTTGTAATAAGAATTTATTTAAAAAAATCATAATACTAAATTAATTTGGGAATTAAGTGGCTATTATGTCAACATTCGAACACATCATACCAAGTGTCATATAGAGTTAATTTAGAAATTAAGTGATGATTACGTATTTTATAATTAAGAAACTTGGAGATCATATTATTAAAGCAAAAAATTTTATCTAGGACAAAAATTATTTATCACGAGGATGACGTTGATCCTATATGATATGAGAGTGCCTCTCATGTTTCAAAAAAGACAGTTTCCGTTAATATGACCATCGATAAAAGTTAAGGGTAATTACTTGTTTACTCAAACTTTATTCCAAACGAAAAATGTATTTAACTTTAAATATTAGTATTTTTAGAATTATTTTTCTCGTGCAACGCACAGGTAGATTAAATAGTGATTATTAATATTCATACCACGAAAAATTAAGAAAAAATAGTCATCATTGGAAATCGAAAGAGACTCTTGATTAAAGAATTGCTGGAACGAATCGAAGGCTAGGGATTTAGGAGAATATAAGAACATCCAAATTAGTAATATATATATATATAAAAGATTTTGCTCTTATTATTTTTGCTAACGGGGAATCAAACTTTTATATTTGTGTGGCTATATTAGCATACTATGATAGAAATGACCTTTTTGGTTATTTATTTATTTATTGTCATAATAATAAATTTGATAACATATTCATTTTCCAATTGAAATTTTGTGAAAACATTTGCATTTATTTAAATTTAAATAAATAATTTTACACTTCCTGAATAATTGAGAATTTCTTTGCAACTCACATAAAATTGGTTTCACAACAAATACATGACATAAATCAATCTAGGCGGAGAGTAAGGTGTTATCCAAAAGGTATTATCCTAAAAAAATTATAGTAATAACTTTTGGAAAAGAGTAGGGCATTATCTAGAAAATACATTAAAAGAGAAAGACTTCTTGAACAATAATTTTAGGCTGGAAAAAAGGTTGACCGACTTTGTTGTTTTAATAGATAGATAAACAACATAATCCTTTAAAAAGTAGCATTGTTTTAGAATAATTATTTTTACCATAATATACATATTCGCTCGATACCTGCTCGTCTATAATATTATATTGTAGATATACGAATATATATGAATTAGCCCTTATCAAGACAAGATCCTGAGTTCGAGTCTATACCCCTCCCTGAAGCTCCCCCAATCATATAAAAAAAGAATAGCTAAATTAGTAATATATATAAAACATTTTGCTCTTATTATTTTTGCTAAGGGGGAGTCAAACTTTTATATTTTTGTGGCTATATATTGGCATAATACAATAGAAATAACATTTTTGGTTTATTTAGTTTTCATAACAATAAATTCGATAACATATTCATGTGCCGATTTAAACTTTGTAAAAACATTTGTATTTATTTAAATTTAAATCAATAATTTTACAGTTTCTAAGTAATTGAGAATTTTTTTACAGTTCACATAAAATTGGTTTTATAGCAAATATAGGACATAAATCAGTCTAGGCGGAGATTAAGATATTATCCTAATAAAATCATAGCAATAACTTTTAGAAAAGATTTGGGTGTTATCTAGAAAATATATTAAAAGAGAAAGACTTCTTTAACAATAATTTTAGGCTAGAAAAAAAGGCTGACCAACTTTGTAGTCTTATTATATAGATAGATTAAACCATATTTGGGACATTCCAAAAAGAAAAATGAGATCAAATAATTGCCACAGAGATAGTAATTGTTTCCTAATGGATGTAAGTTACTTTTCCTATTGATTAGCAAATTCAATTGTACGACATTATTCAAGTTTCTAGCGTTTATGAACTTCAAGAGTTTTCTTTTAAGAGAAAAGATTTCTCTTACCATTTAAATCGTGTTTTACATGGTGAATTTAATTTTGCATCTTTAACAAGGATATTTAGGCTTTCTATTCTTATTACGAGAATCTAATTTGTGTTCATTGTTCTCACTACTGGTACAAATTTAAAAACGTCTTACAATTACAACTAGGTTTTCGGCTTCGGCTTTCTTCGGAGTACATATTGGTTCAATTGACGGTTCATATACGAATTCTCATCCGCGTCATCTGTACCTCTAACGTAGCCACGTCCCTTCAGACCACGTCTTACTCTACCTTGAGTACCTTGAGCAACACATGTGCCTCTAAAGTGGCCAGATCCTGCCCAACAGTCTCAATCCAGTCATCCATATTTGTTAGGACGGTCTGCAAATTAGCGTCCCCAGCAAGGCCCCTCGCCCTACTCTTGTTTCAATGCCTTAACGCCTTGATCTGTCCTTGGGAACGACCTCTCATCCACGCCTGTCCATGCCACCCACTGGTTGGATGCCTCCCAACGTGGTTACTGTTACGTCCTCTCTGCTAGCCATCTTGACCGGCTCTGGCACAAACTGTCACGGGCTGATTTCGCTTTACTAACGTCAACCAACAGATCCTGTGTGGCCTTAGCGTTATGTGCTCACAGAAACGTCGCTAAGTTAGCCTTTTACCCGTAATCACACACATCCCTCTAGCCGTTAAAGTTCCAAGGCCACAAACGTGTAGGAATATGGTAATGAATGGACTTGGAGAATGCACAAACGGACTTGGAGAATGCTAGAATATTTTATTACCACAACTAAAACATTTACAAGAACGAAACTCAAATCCTCACAAGTATATCACTCTTGTGTTTCTCACTTATCCTTACTTATACTTCAACTCTAACATGTTACTTCTCACTTGGATATTTACAATGGGGTCCACTACCTATTTATAGGTAAAACTACACAAAATCAAGGGCCGAGATTGCATCAGATTTTGGGTAGGCATGCCACTTGTCAACTGTCCTTTTCGGTCCACTTGTCTGCCCCTTTTCAGTAACTTTTCAGCCCAGCTGCACAGCTACTTGTGCAGCTATTGTTCTCAGAAACTTGCCAGCCGCTATTCTCAGCTACTTGTATGGCAGCTACATACCATCCCTTTTGGCCCACTTGCACTGCCAGCTATACAGCTGTTGTTTTCTACTCACTTGCACAGCAGTCATATTTAGCCAACTTGCCCGGCCACTTACATGGCCATCATTTCTAGCCACTTGTACTCCTACTTGTAGCCATCATTTTAGACAACAAATTTTTACAGATCGGAAGAGCGTCGAGAATATAGCCCCCATACATAAGCCAAATTTCTAAGACGTAAAGTCGGTCAGTCTGTACTGTTGGTGTAGTTTTTAAGCTATTGTTTGCGCGATCGTCCCTCTTAACATGGCACACACATCCCCTTTTGTGCGCCTATATCTTGCCTATTTTTGCCTTGGCCATGCCTGTGTGCCATCCTCAATGCCGTCTCCCACACACATTGTGCGTCTCGGCTTAGCCAGCGTGTTGCCGCCTTAGCTGTGTCACATGCAGAGCGTGACACTCCTCCGCACCTATTATAGCAACACCCTCGTTGCCATACGACATGTTGCACCTCGTATAATCACCATCCCCCAACATGCTCAATCTTCCCTAAGTATATGACCGACACATGGCTTGTCCCCTAGACTAGCCTCATTCCTGATAGCATGGTCGCACTTGATGCCTCCACCAACGGGATCACAATAGGTGTTTGCCAACCTTCCCATGAAGTCCAAGCCTAGCATGATGTCATGCTTGTTTATCAGCGCTTTTGAAAAATCGACCCGTTCATTCTACGGTCCAAGGCATAGCGGCACCTCCGTTGTGATGCTAACAATCGGTTTGGCCTCGACGTTCACTGTCTTGAACCATCTTTCTCCCTTTAAGACTTGGACGTCTAGCCCACATGACTCTTTCTCAGTCATAAAGCTATGTGTAGCCCCTATGTCTACAAGCGCCTGTGGATTCCGCCCTTCGCGATTGACAAGCACCTCCCTTTCGACATCTATCTAACCATCTTTGTACTGTTCCCTCAATGACGTTAATGAGCTACAGTGTTCCAATCTGCCTAACATCCACTTGATCATCCTTCAACCCCTCCACAATGGCCGATAATGATCCCCTTTTTTGGCATGTACGTCCCCTACTTAGAACCATGTTCCTTATGCTTTTAGGGTATAGTTTCATTGCTCTTCCATCGTTAGCTGCCCGCAGGCCGGAGTGACGTCTCCTCGATGTCCTTCCCCCTCCCCCTCACCTTCAACCTCCTCCTCTCCCTCCCCCTTTGGATTGATCCTCCTTCAGCTCTTCTTCCCTTGGCCGTCAATTGTGTGGTAGTCCACCAACGACTCCGCAATGGCTATGGCCTCGTCCATGTTGTGGACTCCATGCCTTAGCAACTCCGATCTGCCCAATTTTGGAGCCCGTCTGTAAAGTAGAAGAGCAAGTCGTCCTTCGCCATTCTTGGGATTTGAAGCATAAGTATGGTAAACTCATTGACATACTCTCATATCGTCATTTTATGGTTCAATTCCCTAAGCTTCGTGTGGGCCTCATAAACGACATTCTCTGGGTAGAACTGCCATTTCAACTCCCGTCTGAAGTCGTCGCATGTGTCGACCTTACAAGCGCCTCACTCGATGTCGGCATGTTTACGGCGCTTCCAAAGCAAAGCCAATTCATTAAGGTACATTGTGGCACGCAGTACTTTGGCTCAGTCGTAGGCGAGGCTGGTACCCTTCAAGTATACCTCTATGCGCCATAAGAAGTCATCAACCGCCTTGGCATCCCATTTGCCATCGAACCTTTGGGGCTTCGGGGGATCCACCCTTAACCTGCTGACACCCGTACTAGCCCTTGTGCTAGCTGCCGTCTTACATGTCATCAAGTCTTTGCATACCTCATCACAAAGCTGGTTGAATTGGGCGTAGATGGTGTTACCGCATCCATCATTTGTACCTCCAACGCGGCCACATCTTGTTGGACCATGTCTAGCTCTACCTTGAGCACCTCGAGCTGTCCTAATGCATGCATCTCCAAAGTGGCCAAATCCCGCCCAATAGTCTCAAACTGGTCACCTATGTTTGTTAGGACGGTCTGTAAATTAGCGGCCCTAGCAAAGACCCTCGCCCTACTCTCGTTTCGCCTTAGTACCTTGCCGTCTTTGGAAGCAGCCTTTCGTCCACGCCTGTCCATTCCACCCGCTGGCTGGACGATACCCAACATGGTTACTATTACGCCCTCTTCGCTAGCCATCTTGATTGGCTCTGACACCAACTGTCACAAGCTCGTTTCGCTTTACTAACGTCAACGAATGTCCATGTGGCCTTAGCGTTCTGCCCCTCACAGAAACGTCACTAAGTCTACCTTTCACCCATCGTCCCACACTTCCCTCAACCGTTAAGGTTCAAAGGCCGCATACGTGTAGGAAATATGGTAGAGAATGGACTTGGAGAATGCACAAACGGACTTGGAGAATCCCAGAACATTTTACTACCACAACTAAAATGTTTACAAGAATGAAACTCAAATCCTCACAAGTATATCACTCTTGTGTTTCTCACTTATCCTCACTTACACTACAACTCTTGCTACTTTCGGTTGGGTATTTTCAATAAGGGTTTGCTGCCTATTTATCGGTAAAACTACACAAAATCAAGTGCCGGGATTGGTTCAATCGAAGGGCCAAGATTGCATCAGATTTCGACTAGGCATGCCACTTGCTAGCTGTCCTTTTTGGTCCACTTGTCTGTCCCTTTTCAGCTACTTCCCCCCAGCTGCACAGCCATTTGCACAGTCATCATTCTTAGCAATTTGCTAGCCGTTGTTCTTAGCAACTTGCATGGCTAGCTACATTTCCATCCCTTTCCGTCCACTTACATGGCCAGCTCCACAGCCGTTGTTTTCTGCCCACTTGCACAGCCATCAGCACAACCGTCATATTTAGCCAACTTACACTGCCACTTGTACGGCCATCATTTCAAGCCATTTGCACTCCCACTTGTTGCCATTATTTTAGATCTCAGATTTTTACAATTGGAAACCTCTAGAATTCGGCCCCCATACTTAACCAAATTTCTGAGACGTAAAGTGGGTTTGTCAACACTGTCGGTGTAATTTTTAAGCTACCGTTCGCCCGATCATCCCTTTCTACTGGGCGTGCACATTCCTTGCCGTACGCCTGCATCTCGCCTATTTTTGCCTTGGCCATGCCCGCGTGCCATCCTCAATGCCGTCCCGTGCAACTGTTGTACGTCTCGACTTAGCCCGCGTGTTACCGTCTCGGCTGTGTCACATGGCGTGATAGTAGGCTCGAAAAATTCGATAATTCATTCCTTCTTGATTTTCTTTTTTGGGAATTTGAGTTGAAAAACTATACACATGTTTTCTTATTGAATTGTGGAATTTGATGAATTTATTCAATTTGATGATTGTGATTGTGAATCCCTGATCGGTGGCTTGTTTGGTGGAGTCTATAAAAAATCAAAATTAGGAAGATGCCAAACAACAATTCGGGTAACCATTTAAGTAATAACTCTTCTGTGAGGGATAACTGTCAGTGCCAAGCGTTGGCAAACTTGTAACAACAATCTGTGCACATCATAGGAGCGAATGACTGGCTTAGTACAATGATGGATAGGATAGATACTACTAGAGAGAGTTTTTATGATGAATTAAAGCATTGTCCTTGTTGACGAGATGGATTTCTCTTGTTGGTAAATTGTGTTTCGTGTATTTGAATTACACATTTCTTATCAAAGATTTTGGGCGTTAATCCTCTATGGCGAGGGTTTCAACTTGAATTCATGATCAATTTTCAGCAGGTTCAAGTTTTAAGTTCTAAATCTATCGCCCAAATATTGGTTTTTCTAGGTTACAATGGCATTCATATGTTTGGAATATAAATCACACTTCCATGATCTTATCAGACGTGAAAGAATTGGGCGAGGAGTTTTTTTTTTGGAAAGGGACACACTTTGAGATGGACTATATCCAAAGAATACACAAGGCACAGATTGAGGATCTAGTTTATGTTGAGTGTAAGGATAGAGCTAGGGATAACACAACCAACCAAATACCCATAGTTTAGATATGTTTGGGAGAGTGTTAAATAATTTTCCAAAAGATGAATTAGTTATTTAACCTAACTTTGGATAACCGGTGAATAAGGTACACGGCTGTTGCAAAGGCACAGGGCCAATAATTGGTTGGAATAGCTGCTTGATGTAATAGTGTTAGACTAGTTTCCGCTATATAGCGGTGTCGTCTTTCAGGGTATTCTTTGTGTTTGGAGCATGAGGAGGTATAGCGAGATGAGTGATGCCATTTTGGGAAATATAGGACATTACCACTATGTATTCACCTCTATTATCAGTAAAAAGACTAATGATCTAAGGTCTAAAATAATTTTCAACAAGTGCTATAAATTGAACAAACATATTATAGACTTCAGATTTTTTCCTTAGAAGATAAAGCCAAACATATTTGGTGAAGTGATTAATAAATATAACATAATATTTATAGTTATGTAGATAGAACTGGTGAAGTCCAAAAGGCAGAATATATAATTTGTAAGGACACTGCACTGGTAAGACATGAAACTGAAAATGGCAACTTTTTAATTCGCATGAATTACAAGATAAAAGATAATTCTTAGTTGACAAAAGCAACAATGATTTATTGGAAACTAAAAATTACATAATTTTAGCGCAGGGGTGCCTGATGCCAAGTGTGTAGGCTAGATTTTATAAATGAGAAAATAAGGATGTATTAGTCTTGGAAGATGATATAGCGTAAATCCCATCTCTACTGGGCCTTGGAAGATTGGAGCTTCGGTCTACAAATTTTTCACATAAAACTTATCTGGAAAGTATTCAACGCTAACATTTTTTTGTGAACAAAACTTATTGACTGAAATTGAATTTCTAGCCATATACGGAACAGAAAATTATATCTGACAATAAAAAAAGGAGAGTTGGAGGCCGTAATAGTGGCTCGACCAATGTAGGCAAATCACCAATGTATATATCATCTGGATCAAGATACTGCGAATCAAAAGAGAGATTTCCAAGGTCATTGGTAATATGGTGAGAAGCCCCTGAATCAAGCATCCAAGTATCGATTGGAGTAGGGTTTGGTGTGGTAATATGAGCTTGAATAAAAGGTAGATTGCCAAGGTGAATATTTGCATGTTTTACATTTCTTTGTACGGTATGTGCAGTTCAAAGGTGATCGAGGTTTCACGAGCACGAATTGCTTCATATAAACCATTGTACTCAAGTCCAAGACCCCGTAGTATATGAAGAATTAATTCATCTTGATCAAGTGAGGAGTTCATGAGAGCAAGATTGTCCACAATCCTCTTGACTCCATGCATATATTCGGTAGCCGTGGCATCTCTTTTATCAAGATTACTAAGAGTACCTTTAAAACTTGGTGTTTCATCTTAAAAGGTCAACCCTGTTATGAAGAGTAACACAAATGCTTATAAGTCGGCTTATGTTTTTATATTTATTCGAGGTGGAATTTATCTCTTGACATGCCCTTAAGATGGTAGCTCGTTAAACCAAACCAATTTTGAAATTTGTTTGCTCGTTTGAGCCTTAACCATATCAAATTGCTCGTTTAAGCTTAATTGGCTCTAATACCATTTTAAGATTTAGGGTTCCATCTTAAAATGTCAGTCTGTTAAGAGGAGTAGCCAAGCGCTTAGTAGTTGGTTAATGTTTTCATGTTTATTCAATGTGGGATTCATCCCTTGACACCCCACATCTTACCCAACAAACAAAACTCCATATTATGTAAAGCCGACGCATAGAGTTTCTTACCTATCGGAATTGGGTCTCCATCATCATCATCAAATTTTGGCATATTGCAAAGACTTGAAACTTTGCGGTCTGTCATACCAGACATAAAGCTTTATCAATCATGCGCAGGATCACCAGACAGAGAAAAGAAAAGAAAAAAGTAAGTTGAGAGCCAAGAACCACCACTCGAAATAGCTAAAAGCAGCAACAACCACTGGAGCAACCTTTGAGGGATTCAACCTTGCAATCCAAGTGTACTGTAGCAAACTTGGGGGCAAACATTGTGCGATTTCTAATACACTTCTTAAGATATACGTCATTTGCCCTTCCCAAAAAAAATGTCATTTGCCATGTATTATTGAACTTATTAAAATTTTATTTGATATCTATCTAGTATGAAGTAATATGATGTCCATGATTTCTTAGAATAATGGAAGGGTTTAAAGAATCAGAAGGGGGAGCCCAAAAGGAACGGAAAAATGTAATCAAATCAACTATTAGTAATATGTTCTTCATTATTCGAAATGAAGTATGTAACGCCCCAAGCTCTAAATACCCGAAACGTTAGTTAAAACTTTTCAAAACAACTTTTCAAATAATTTGGCTGCTTAAAACCAACGCTAAAGTGCAAAAATTCTTATTTCAATAAATAATTAAAATATGTTCTTTATAAAAAAAAAAAACAATTCCCAAATCAAATGAAATAAAGTATTGATAATAAAATCTTAAAAAGTGCTGAAATTAATAAAAGTCTATTCGATGATCAATATCCACCATCATATGCGCCACCGGCTCCAGGATCTGAAAATTATCAAATTTTGAAAGGGGCGAGTATTTCATAGAAATACTCAGTAGGTTCAGCGCATATAATAGTCAACTTAGATAGCAACATCACATATAAACATGCAATTAAGTTCTCAAACGGATAAAATCTCAGTTCTCAGATAATGTCGTACATTCAAGATGCACGTTCTCATGCATTTAATATGCAAGTTCTCATGCTAGCAAATATTCTCATTCTTCATAAATAATCTCATGTATATCTCATACTTCTCATAATCACAGTTTAATGCACATAATTACCATATAAGTTAACCAATAATGCGCACGTTTTTAATAAATAACTTTTCTAAAAGAAGAACCTACCTCAAATGAGCTTTTTCAAGTTTGAGCAGAAGTCTTGAAATTGATTAATTGCTCTCGCGCCTCGTCTACAAAATTTAATAGTTTAAGTTAGAAATTTTGAAATTAAATAAAAGTATGAATTTTAAATGTGAATTTATAAAAGTTTTGGAGTAGAGTATAATTTTCCAAAATATTTGATGCTAGAATAGAGTGTTTCAAAACTGAAGGATTATGATGGATGAAACTGGAACTTTGGGGATTGAAACGGAGTATTTTGAAAACCAAGGGATTAAAATTGACTGGACCTAAAGATTTTAGTCCAACTTAGACTCTTTTAAAACTGAAGGGACTGAACTCGGCTAAATTGAAAGATTTAAGACTAATTAAAACATCAACCAAACTCTAGGGGCTAACACGACACAGATCAAAACGTGGAGACCTGGGATGCAAAATTGGACTCATTTTCACTCACAAGTCCCAATCCCTAACCCAGAATTCGACAGTCAGAGAGAGGGAGGGGTGTCTGGGTACGGTCGAGGGACAGAGGTCAAGGTGGCGCGGGTTCGACGGCTGGTGGAGGTTCGAGCGATGAAAAGGGGGGGTCACTGGTTGGGTTCTTGGAGTGGCTTGGGTGTGGTGCGCGGTTGGGTGTTGGGTCGATGGGTTTGTGGCGCGGAGTAGCAGTCGGGGTTCGAGAGGTTTGGGGCTTAGGCGCTCGGGTATGGGACGTGATGTGGTGGTGGGTTGGGCGACAAGAGGCAGTCGCGGCCGAGGCTCGTATCGTGTTTCGAAGGGGTTTGTGATGGGGGTGAGTGGTTGCGGTTCGAGGCTCAACGGAGCCAAGGAGGTCGCGATGATGGGGTTCACCGAGGCTATGCTCGATGGAACAAGGGCGATGAACGGATTTGAGATTGGCTAAACTTTGGGTCAATTTGGGGGTTCTTGCGAAGAAGAAGGCAGTGTCGACTGTTTGGGGTGGAAGGGACAGTGGTAGTGGTGGTGGTGGTGTCAGGAGTGGGCGGAATCGAGCTTGGTCGATTCTGAAGATGAGGACTAGCAGCGGGGCTGCGGAGACGGAGACGAGCAGAGATGGCTGCTCTGTTGTCTCCAGTGTGCGTGTGTGGATAATGTATATGTATGTATACCTTTGGATGGGATTTGCAGACTATATTTTCTGCTGAATGTATGTGTGTATTCTTGTGTATGTGCGTAGATGTATATGTAGTCAGGAGGGGAGATGAGTCCCTATGTTAGTGGAATTGGGAGTTTGGGAGGAAATCTGATAGGTTTTTCTTGTTGCAACAGGGCATTAAGTTGGGGATAAGGGAGTAGTCTAATTAGAGTTAAGTTAGAATCAGTTAGTCCAAGTCTAATGGAATTCAACGTACATTCAAAGTTTAGTTAGGGTTAAATTTTTTTATCGTCCACGTAATTTCTGTACTCGACTCTGTACTCGACATCCTGCACAAGGTGTCGTTCTATTTATGTTTCTGTTTTCAGTTTTCATTTTCCAAGACGTTTTCTGATTTCTGATTTCAGTCTCGATTTTCTGATTTGCTGAAAACGCGTTCTGTTTGTCTAGTTTGAAAATTGATTTTCAGAATGGAAAAGTGGAAAACATGTTTTGTTTGACATTTTCCGGAAAAAATTTTGTTTACAAAATATACAATAGACTTTAAATTTATTTTTGTAATGATATGTAACCAATTGATTATGATACATTTTATTTCAAATCTAAACATGTCGAAGAAAATATATTACTCCCGTTGCATATCAAGTAAACAATAAATTTCTAACTTTATCAATATGTATACTTGAGATATATAATTACTTATTATGTTTTCCGAAATCCAAGATATATAAGTAGAAGTTTTGTCTCATAATTAAGACATATAAATAGCAATAATTTCACTTAATTAAAAAAGTTACACATAGAATTAGACTATAATAAGATCAAATTACAAAGTCATAATGTTCATGTTGATAAATACTAAATCTATGTAAACGAAATAATAGTGTGGATGTCCGACAAAAAGAATTTGCAAAGTCATCCCGTCCCCCTTGAGTACTCATTCCATATTTGAGTAGCAACCTCATCTCACACTTGACCCATTTGGGCTGTTTAACCAGAATCAAACTGTATCAGTTTAGAATCTTGACTTTGCTCGAACTCATCATCAAAAAACATATTCTCCATAGAATATTCTGTAAAGAGCTGGTCTAATGCGTGCTCCCGACGTATGAAGTTATGTATTGTGCAACAAGCAATTGGGATACGTCTTTAATTATCTCCAATGTTGACTCTAACCTCTGGCACATAATCATCTCCAATGTTGACTCTAACTCGTCATCTGTATCAGAAAATAGATAATCATCACTTAAGTAAGACAACAAATTGGTGCCTCCACCAGACATTCTGTGCACAAAATTCAATGGCATGAACAAGAAACCTCATTTCTAAATTACAAGTCGCCAAAAAAAAATTCCAAAAAAAAGGAGGGAAAAAAACCCCCAACTACATTGTTGAATAACTCATGCACCAGAATAATCAAACATAAATAGAGCAAGCAGACATAGTAATCAATCTAACTCCGTACCACATTGCCCATAATAATTAAAAAAAAAAAATAGCTACAGCCCCGTTGCAAGTCTGAGTGCAATAGTTCCTAAAAATACATAAGAAGTCTCACACCGATAGAAATAGAAATAAATTGACAAACTAGCGTGCAACTTAAAGCCCTTCTAATATAGGCTTCCTCCTTTCTTCAGGCATTTCAACAAACTGCACCCTAAAAACATGTTCCTTGAGTGCAACTAAGGCCTTTCCATAAGTCTCATTAGATAGTTCCCCCATTTTGTTTAAGATGTCCATGGAGTTTTTCACAGAATAAAGATCACTGCTTGTTCAAGATGTCCATGCCTATTTTTGAAGTTATAAAATATTATCTTTGTCGTGTCAAAGTGGAGAAGAACAAGTAACTTTTGGAGCTTATATCATCATAAAACACGTGGCAAAGATAACAGTAAAAAGATAAAGGGAATCTAATGTGAATGGAAGATAACAGTGAAAAGAGAACACTGTTTCATTGAAATTATACAAGATTCTCGACAACTATACTATCCAAAAGGAACAAGAAAATAGAAACAAGATGGGATCATGAAATTAAGGTAGATTTATATACTGAATTAATAGATTTATTTGGCCTATTCTTGGAGTTATAAAATATTCATCTTTGTCGTGTCAAAGTGAAGAAGAATAAGTAAATTCACTTTTGGGCCTTATACCATCATAAAACACGTGGCAAAGATAACAGTGACAAGATGAAAGGAATCTAATGTGAATGGCACAAGCTAATTAGAAGCATTGCCTACCGCATATTTCTACAATTTATTATTTTATTATTTTATACTCTCCCTCCCAGTCGTCCTTGCATTTGAATTCTTCTTTTCCATTCTTGATTATGAAGTAAAAATAATTTTTTTCACTCAAAATAAATTCTTATTTTTGATATATTATACTCGATACAATTTAATATAAATTCACATTGTCTATTATGTGCAATACTATTCAACTCGTTCTATAAGCTCTTTTCACATCTTAAGCATTATAACAGTGACAGTTGCCTTAGATGAACTATGTTCTTAAACTAACTCAAATGAAACCCACTGCCAAATGATCAAATTTTATTTAAAGAAACAAATTATCCACTTAAATAAGTTATTCTTAATTTTTGGTCACTTTTTTTTTTTTTTGGTGCTACTTTGTTAATGGGTAAGCAGTAGCGTAAGACATTATATGATCTAAATTCCAACCAGGATAGCTTCCAAACAAACTAAACATGATTCCTCAAAATGGGACGTCTTCATATTTCATGGGAATTTGAATTGATTAATAAACAAGAAATTAGTTAGGTGCCACGCATACTGATTAGTGAGTTGAGAGAATTGAAGCCGTTGATCTGTCTTGACTATGCAATCAATGGTCCATGAATTCAAATGTCCATGAATTCATATGTTATTCCTTGTCAACCTTTGGTTCCTAATCCTAGGATTTCAAATCATTTTCTGAAGAACTTACCTGGACTAGTGTGTAGTCATCAGTTGCTACTCGAACTCGACGACTGCTGCTGTGACTGCTGCTGACGCCTGAGGCTACTCGACTACCTCAAAAGACCCACCAGCTGCCGATTTCACCAATGGTTTCCCAAAAAAAAAAAAAAAAAAAAAGAAGAGAGAGCAGTTTAGATTTTAAAGCAGAATCTGAACTAGGGAATTAGGCAAAGGTAACGATGGCCAAAAAACCTTACCTGCAGTGATTGGCATGGCCAAGACCGTCGATGGGCGACTGGCGGCGCGAAGGAGGGGTTGGGGGGAGAGACAAACCCTAGGAAATATTTCAGAATGAGAGAGAGAGAGAGAGAGAGAGAGAGAGAGAGAGGATTAACGCATTGACACTGAGAATGCCTTTTCCACGTTCTGGACTTGACTCCACGTTTTGAGCTAGAAAAGGTTGAGAACGATTTTTTTTCATTTTCCATTTCCTTAAGTAATTGGCCAGGTCATTCTCGAGAAAATGTTTTTGAAAACGATCAACAGAACGCGTTTTCCTCGTTTTATCAGAATAAAAAGATAAACATTCTGAAAACGCCAAACAAAATGGCACCAAGAATAGGGGTCTCGAGAATAGCTTTACATAGCATCAAGAATATCTACTCCATGAACTTCCATTGAAGATGGGATAGTCTTGACACTTCAAAATTAATTATTTTCCACATTTAAAGCATTTAAATATGATTGGATGATATATTTCTTATAACGATAAATTGGATAAACGAATTCGTTCTTGAAGCCGACACATAGAAAGTTAAGTCACTTAATAGGAATTGAAAAATTTATTAAAAGGGGAGGGGCGGTGGTCTCTTTATTCCCAAGAGAGGCTGCGCGCCCCTACTACATCAAGAAGAGAATTCTGATTTTGATTCTCTTTGGTTCGGTTTTCTCAATTGAGTTTTGGACGATTCCTAATGATATCCACTCATCGGTGCAATTCAAGGCTAGGAAGTGTAACAGAGATGATTCAAGGGTTGAGAGTAAGAGTTCATCAAAATTGGTCATGGGATTAATTGCAAAGTAAAGGTATAATTGTGCTACTCTTTCATTAGGCAATTATATGTGATAAAATCATAAATCAAACCCATGACCTGGTGGTTGGGGAGTGAAGTCCCAACCACCAGGCTAGCTCGCGTGCTTGTTGATATTTCGGTTCAAATTATATATAAACTATGTTCGAGTGATTTTACCAATTTAAAAATAAAGTATTTTCCTTGTGAAACTTTGAACTTTTATTTAATTTAGGGCTTGTTTGGTACTCTTTATTTTTGCAATTTATAAATTCATCTACCATGATTTGACTGTTGATTTAACAACTACTCAACAATCACCACACATTTCAAATTTCAATTAAATTTGCACCACTCATTTTCACTCATTATAAATTCCATTTATAAATTCAGTTTATAAATCTAATCAAACGGGTCCTTAATTTTTATTTATATTTAAATATATGTTATAATCTAAATTTTATTTGCCTGTGTCAATTAATTTAATGTTTTTTACACCAGTTTTCTAGATTGTAATATTAATTGTTTTTGTAAAAAACTAAAAAACTTAAACATGCTCCATACCAAATTCTTTTCGATTATTAAAAATGTGATTTATGTGATTTTTTTAAAATATTAATAATTGATAAAAAAATTTATTTACAATTATTATTTTAAACCTTAACCACTAAATAACCGAATAAAATCTTCATCAATTACTAAAGTATTTGTTTTACATTCTATTTTATGGGAAAAACCACATATTACCATTAAAAAAATTATTTCATATTATATTTTTTTACAAATGGATTGTTGAACATTATTTGAGTGTATGTAATCAGCCTATATAAAGACTATAAATAGAATTGTTATACACTTTTAATTAAAGAGTCAAAAAAATAAATCATTTTCTATTCCATATCAAAGAGTTATTGATTGTTAGTAACACTTCTAATTTTTTATAATATTTTCATTTTTTTATATTCATTGTTTGATATATCTAATATATTTTTTATTATAACATTGTGTACATCAAAACTTTTGATTGATAAAAGGGGGCATGAAGGAGAGCAGGAATATTAAAAAAGGGAAAAATATATTGACACTACACTTTTCTATAAATACACCATATTAGCGGAAAATTTAAATTACTAATTTAAATTATTAGTAAATCAGTAATTTACTACACTATCAATTACTAATTTAAATTATTTAGCGTCTTTTTTAACAAAATTTTTACGGAAAAAACCTTTGTTATATATGAAACATTCAAGTAAATAGACAGTTAAGAACAAAAATATGATAAAAAAAGTTAAGAACGTGAATACAATAATTAGAAAAACTAAGGATCGATGTATAATGCAGTTAGAAATATGGTGTAACTATTAAAAATAATGGTGTCCAATATAACCACCCAAAAAAATATCTTTAAAATATGTATATAAAGTATATTCTAGTAGTTTTGTCAATTTAAAAATAATGAACTTTTTCCTTAAACATTTCTAGTATTTAATATAACTTTTATTATATATTTAAATATATGTCATACTATAAATTTTATTTGTTTGTGTCAATTAATATAATATTTTTTACACTAGTTTTCTATACTGTAATATTATATTACATATTATATTTTTTTATTAATTAATTGTCAAACATTACTTGTCCATATTTAATATTTACGACTATTCCATGTCAATGATGTCTTTTGTAAGATTATTCGTGTCTATTGTTGGTTTTCTTTTTTTTAACTTTTTCGTACTTGTATATTTTTTTCTTAACTTTAGCTGCAATTTTAATTATGGAGTCAAAATATAAATCATTTTCTACTTTCGTATTTAAAAGTTATTGACAATTAATATCATCTTTAATTATTCATAACATTTTTAATTTTAGAATAAATTTTATTTTCTATTATATAGGTTAACATATCTCGTATATTTTTGACAACAACATTATGCATATTAAAACATTTATTTGATAAAAGGTCATATGTGATAGCGGAGGGATAATTAAACTTCAATTCTTTTTAAAAAAATTTAATTAACAATATTTACAAAGTATAATTAAAAGCATAAATTTGGTCACAAAATCCGACAATATATATTGTCTGAAATTTCCGACGGCGGCCTCCGGAAATTTTCCACAGAACTGTTTTTGACAGCATAGGTTGCGGTTGAAAATTTCTGACGGCAAAAGGCTGTTGTTGAAAATTTCCGACGAAAGAATATTTCGTTGGAAATTTCCAACGGAAAAGTAATATCTGTCGCAAATTTCCGAAGGAAAAGTACTCCTATTGGAAATTTCTGACGGATAATTTTTTCCATCGGATTTCTGACGAAAAATTTTCAGTCGGAAATGCCCGTCTCAAAGTTCTGACGGTTCCGTTGGAAGTTTGCGACGGATGCATATTTCCATCACTAGTGGGGTATTTTTTAGTAGTGACTTGTTTCTAACTGTTGTAAGAGTAAACATGAGGTTAACTTGATTCTTGTTTTACAAAGAAAAATAAAATGAGTTCTAAATTTAAATTGATCAAAAGGGATATATTTTCAAAACAAGATGAACCTTTTGTAAACTATTCTATATCTCCCACCACATGATAAACACAAGGTAGGGGAAAAATGAAATAAATTTTCATATAATGTCCTTTTACGCATATTTTATCAACAAGCTTTTTAGAAGCAATTTTCGTGTTTGGTAGCTCTTTGACTTGTTGAGAGATTGCTTTACATCCCGCAAGGAAAATATTGGAGCTTAATTTTTGGAGAATTCATGCTCATACATTTCAATAAAACAAGAGAATAAAGTTATATTACATTATATTGATAAGGGTGATTTTTATATGAACTGACTGACAGACCTCCAAAAAAAAAAAAAAAGGCTTTCGATATGCGTAGGAGTGAACATTGGATTGTTAAGTTTAAAAATATGAGAAAATAAATTAAGTTTGTTAGCAGGAGTTTGTTGCTAATTAACTCAAATAAAGCGGCCGAACCTAAAGTTTTTTTTTTTTTAATTTTTGAATGTATGATTACAAATTTGCGTTGTAGTATTATAAATGAGTATAGATATGTCTCATTGAAACACAACGCAAAGTAAATCAACAATACAAACCCCCATATGGGGGCAATATATACTACAAATAAAATGTAGAAAATATCTCATATAGAATAATCAAACATGAAATCTCTAAGTCTCAGAACCCCAGCATGGCCCTCTAACCAAATAGGTTAGGCATCATTGGTGGCTGAACTTAAAGGTTGAAGAATAGCTTCCACCTGAAAATTGAAGAGAACTATTAGGTAATCCATTTCTTTCCCAATAAGGGGAAGGAAAAATAAGGAGAGAAAAAGAAATGAAAAAAAAAGGGAGAGAGAAAAAAAAAACAAGATTCATAAGTCTTCTGCAAATCCAACAGGGTTAAAGATGCTGATCAGAAGTCTTGTGCAAGTCCAATAGAGCATTAAATAAATGCTTTTGGGAATATAATGAACGATGTAATTTCGAGTTCTAAGATCAAATAAGGACATACGGTGATACTGGAAGAATTAGTAAAAGAAATAAGATTGCCAAGGAGAATTCATATAAGAAATTTTCTTCATCATTTCACTGAATTAGAGTCCTTTAGCGCAATGTTATTAAGGCTCCTTTTGAGCATCACTTATACTATTATCACATTGTGCACATTATTTCTGCAACCTTTCTACTCCTCTTATATATTATAATAAGTCATCAAGAAAGAATAAATTAGACAACAAAACTGAAAAATACAAACCCAAATATTATGAGTAAAAATCCAAGGAATATACTATAACTGGAAATAGAAATCAAAAATCTTAGAAGAGGCAAAGCAAAAAGTATCCAGCACAAAGCTGACGCCACTAATATATCTTCGAAAAATGGAAAACTTTTCTAAGAAGAAAACAAAGAGAAATTAGGTCATAGACCAAATCAAAAGCAAAAAGTAAAAAAAGCACCAAAAAACTCAGTAGGGAAAAAAAAGTGACCAGCATACCATACTCAAATTAGAACCTATCGAGATTAGTGATATAAAATCTACAAATACCCATGGCAACTTTCTAGTCATCAGTAAAAAAGGAAGCAAGACATAGATGAGCAAAGAGGGAACACCGCAGCTAAAACTCAACAAATCCTTCAAAAATGACACTAAAGATGAAATCCACAATAATCTAGAGGCAGCATCTATGATTTTATGGCTTCAGGAAGAGGATTCGCGGCAAAAATAGAGCTATCGTTTTTGAGAACCAGGCTTGCAGGATATAGTGGATAAAATTTTAACTAGCCGTTTTAATATATATAGTGGATAAAATCTCAACCGGCTCTTTTGATATATAGTGGATATATAGTAGTATCATTATGGCCGTAGACATGTGCTTGAATGTGATAAAGTGCATAAATATTATATAAATTATTTTATTTTTCTCGTACTTTGATTATTTCAAATGTTTAATATTTGTATATTAATTGAAATTTGTGTCTTGTAAAATAAATGAAGGAGTTGAATCAAAATAACACAAATCCACAAATTTTGGAAGAGAAATTAGAGCTCTAGAAATTCACCTATCCGAAATAAATTTTGCTTAAGGCATGGGCACTCTTGTTTTGAGAAGACATTATATTTAAGTAAATTCGGAGAAGGAAATTTGGCCAATTGCTAAAATATTTCTCGAGCTAGAAATTATTCTTGGAATATTGGAAATGCTTCAAAGAGTTTATTTGTGTAAGTATAAAAGATATTTCATTTATTAATTCTTTTACTTTTGGAAGGAGAGAAAAACATATCATAATTGAAATAGAAGTCGAAGACTTACCAATTTGAACGGATTTTCTCTACCCAAATCTTTGAAAGAGACATCCGAGGAAAAGAAAGAAGGAAGGAAAAAAAAAACTTTGGGGGCATTCATTCCAGAAGCCGGTGAGGACAATGGGAAAATTTTGGAAATTCGCCCTTCATTCTGATGTCAAATTGGAAGAATTCTTTGGTGATTTTTGTTTAATTTATGGATAACTAATTTACTTTTTTCAGCACAAGGATTTTTGAAGTCTTGATTCTCCAAAAATTGTGAGATCAAGTTAATTTTATCGTATTTTTATTCTTGAACTATTTATATATTTCTTGTATTCACTTATATTAGTATTCGCACCTGTCCACTGCACGGGCAGATAAATTGATAAAATTTTATAGTACGAAAGTATAATTCTAAAAAACATCATGTATATGTACGATTTTCTTGAAAAATATATGCATTTTACCAAAAACGAAATGACTATATCCAACACTTGTTAACACAGAATGAATCAATATAACAAACAAATAAATTACCAACCAATATAATAATATAAATAATCAATCAATAAAGAATATAATACATAATGAAATTTCAGGCTTCCACCATTGATTTCCGTCTTGTGTGCTTGATGAAATTAAATGATATAATGAAACATGAGAAAGATAAATGTGGAAAAGCAACAATTTTCAAAAACAAACATTAGTAATGTTAAGGAAATTCCTGGAAGTTTTTTTATAAAACTTCCTATCCCATGTGACGTGCACCCTGCATTTCAAATACAAGTGGCATGCATGAAATACATGTAGCTTGCATTTATGCACGCCACATAGTACGGGAAGTTTTGTAACAAAATTTCTCGGAAGTTCCTTAACATTTTCAACAATAACATATAATATAACCATGTTTGACTATGTTTAGCACATATAAACTAATATATCTATATATACTTGAAAGTAGGATAGTTTCCTTTTTATTCTTTCCAGCCTAAAAACATTTGCTAAATTGGTATTTCTTATCTTGGCCATTGATTTTATCTCTAAATCTTAGCCACTTGTTTCTATTTTACTTTTTCATTTTATTTATTCCCTTTCTAATTTATCTTTCATTTCTTTTTTATATTATTTATAGATATGTTTGATTTACCTTATTATTGCTACTATATTTTTTCATTTTTTAATCCCAATCACCAAATCAGATTTCATTTTATCCAAAAATATCTCTCTTTCTTTATCAATATTTTCGTTCCTTCCTTCAATAGAACTCATTCTATCTAAAAACTTTCTCAAATTTCTCTCCCTCTATATTTAAACTTTCCACTTCTTATTTTAAGCAGTTTTATTTTCAATCGATTTTCTTAATTTTTTATTTTGATTTATCTCATACCGTCAGATTGCTTCCAAACTGGTTTCAATGTTCTCTTATGTTCAGAAAATCAGATCTGTCAATGAATTAGAAAAAGTAATATTTAAAATTCATCTGACTGATTTTAATTAAATAATTAAAAATAAAATTATTTTTTGCCTAAAATAATGTTGAAATTTTATTTCTGTTTTAAGAGCCATTGATATGACTTTAGGCATAGAAAGAGAATCACATATTGGGTATTTAAACAAAAGAATTGAGGATGTAGCCCTATATTAAGCTAATTGGAGAAAGATTATACATAATAGGACCTTAACTTATGTCTTGAGTTTCCGAAAAGTTCAAAATTTTAGTGGACTTCTTAATAAAAAAATGTTTATTGTGAAATGTGAACCGGTGAACCGTATGTGTGTTTATCTCACACCTTCATATTATTTTCCAGATCAATTCCAGTTTTTGAAAATATTCAGAAACCAGATCATTCATCGAATCAGCAAAGCTAACAGTTTAAAGTTGTCGGACCTATTTTAATTAAATAATTTAAATAAATTAATTTTTACTTAAAATATTGTGGAAATTTTATTCCTATTTTAAAAGCCATTGAAAATATGGCTTTGGACCTAAAAAGGAAATCCTACATTGGTTATTTAGCCAAAAAAAATTGAGGGAGTAGGCATATATTAAGCTAATTAGAGAAGGGTTATACATAATAAGGCTTTAACTTATAGGCCTTGAATTTCAAAAAAGTTCAAAATTTTAATTGACCATTAATGAAAAAAATTTATTTTGAACCGGTGAGTCGTATCAGTCTTTATCTTATACCATTAGATCGTTTTCCAAATTGATTCTAGTATTCGCAAATGTTTAGAAAATTAGACAGGTTATCGAACCGAAAAAAGCTAACAGTTCGCAGTCGTCCAATCGATTTTAATTAAATAATTGAAATAAATCAATTTTTACTTAAAATAATGTGGTAAAAGAACATTTAATTTTATAATTTCTTTATCTTATCATTTAAAAAGGGGTTGAAATTTTATTCTTTTTTTTAAAGAGTCATTGAAAATATGACTTTGGGCATACAAATGAAATCCTACATTGGTTATTTAAGGAAAAGAACTGAGGATGTATGTTTATATTAAGTTACTTGGAGAAGGTTATATAGTAGGGCCTTAGTTGATAGGCCTTGAATTTCCAAAAAGTTTGAAATGTTAGTGGAACATTAGTGAAAAAAAGTTTATTGTGAACTAGTTAAACATATTCATTTTTATCTCACAACGTCTGATTGTTTTTCAGATTCACTCCAGTATTCGAAAATGTTTAGAAAATCATACCAGCAATCGAATTAGAAAAGCTAACGGTTCAAGGCTATCGGACTAGTTTTAATCAAATAATTGAAATAAATTAATTTTTACCTAAAATATTGTGGAAAAAGAACATTCGATTTTATATTTTTTGGTTTTTGCCATTTAAAAAAGTTGAAATTTTATTCTTTTTTTAAGAGCCGTTGAAAATGCGACTTTGGACATAGAAGAGAAATCCCACATTTGTTATTTAGTGAAAAATTAAGGATGTATGTCTATATTAAGCTACTTGGAGAAGGATTATATATAGTAGGATCTTAGCTTATAGGCCATGAGCTTCCAAAAAGTTTAAAATTTTAATGGACTATTATTTGAAAAAAAATGTTTATTGTTAACCGTATCTATCTTTATCTCACACCATCAGCTTGTTTCCACTAAAGTTTAAAATTTTAATGAATCATTATTTTAAAAAAAGTTGAAAATTTATTTCTTTTTTAAGAGCCATCTAAAACGTGACTTTGGGCATAGAAAGGAAATCCTACATTGGTTATGTACTGAAAAGAGATGAGGTTGTGTGCTTATGTTAAGTTATTTGGAGATGGGTTATGCATAATATGGACTAAGCTTATGGGCCTTGAGTTTCTAAAAAGTTTAAAATTTTAATATATCATTATCGAAAAAAGTTTATTGTGAAATAGTAAACCGTATCCATCTTTATCTCACAACATCAGATTGTTTTCCGAATGGTCTAGTTAGGAAAATTCGGTACCATTCAAAGCTGATTGTAAAAATCATGAGCGAAATACACCGTTTGGAAATTTCAGGTGCCCAACCCTCCCACTTCGCTGGCCTCATTTGCTCTTCAGTCTCTCTCTTCCACTCTTTGGTCTTTCTCTCTCTTTACATTGCCAATGTTGTCGTTGTCGTCGTCGCCGTCGCTGCTGCCGTCATGACGCGCCTCTAATTCAGATTCATCAACTTGAATCATTTAATTAACAAAATAAATGTTGTTTCCATCCGTTCGTTCCTCTTGTCTTAGCTTTGAAGTGCAGCCACCAGTGAAATCGGCCTTTCATGGTTGTCCGCCACTGTTGCTGTTCGGTTGTGAAGAGAGTCTCTTCATTCATTGATATTTGTTCTATTATTATTAATTTATTATCGCCACTTTTAGCCCAGAATTTCTCTGAAATTACAACCATAAAATAACAAGAATCCTTCGTGTTTGTTGATAACGATGATAAGTGATAATCGTGGTTGATTCAGGCTAATGAATTAATGGTTTTTTATTAATGAATTAATGTTAATCTCCTGTTTTGGCCTTAAGTAATTCTTTGTTTATATTTTCTGTTCTTATTGATTTTAGTTTCAATTTATTTTCTGGTGTTAATTTTAGTTGTAACTTGGTGTTTCAGCGAGTTGTTGTGTTGTTGTGACTCGGTTATTCTAGCGAATTGTTATTGTGTTGTTGTGACTCGGTTGCTTGTCGAGTTATTGTATTATTGTGACTTGGTGCTTTAGGAGTTGTTTTTGTTGTGACTTGATATTTTGAAGAGTTATTTTTATTATGTTTTAGCGAGTTGTTTTTATTGTGACCAATATTTTGGGGTTGTGTTTGATTTGACTCAGTATTTTACGAGTTGTTTTTGTTGTGATTCGATGTTTTGGCGAGCTATTTTTGTTGTGATGTGTTTTGATGAGTTGTTTTTGTTATGAATCAGTGTTTTAGAGTTGTATTTGATTTGACTCAATGTTTTGGCGAGTTGTTATTGTTGTGGCTCGGTGTTTTGGAGTTGTTTTTTATTTTGAGTGTTTTTGTTGTGACATGGTGCTTTGACAAGTTGTTTTTGGTATGGCTCAGTGTTTTGGCGAGTTGTTTTGGTGTGACTCGGTGTTTTTGGCCAGTTGTTTTGGTGTGACCCAGTATTTTTGGCGAGTTATTTTGACGTGACTCGGTGTTTTTGTGAATTGTGATCTTGTATTGTAAATTGTGATATCACAATGTAAATACAGTTGAACCACCTGATTTTTCAATAAAAACCATCATGTATCTTAGGGCCCGTTCGTTTAAGTTTATAAAGTGAATTTATAAAGAGAATTTTTAAAGAGTGAAAATGAGTGGTGGAGATTTAATTAAAATTTAAAATATGTGATGATTATTGAGTAATTGTTAAATCAATAGTAAGTGAGTTTATAAATAGAAAAAATAAAGATTGCCAAACAAGCTCTTAATTTTGAAAAGTGTGTAAAAACAACCTTTATATTTTTCAAGTTTTCGCAAATTTTATTCAATGTTTTCCTTATTTTTTGTAAGACCATTTTTTTATCTTTATTAATAAAAGATATCATATTACGAGTAGTATTCATATTGTTTTTCTTTACACACAGATAAATGATTAAATATTATAGCTTGAAGGCCATTGAAGATGTGATTTTGGGCGTAGAAAGGGAATCTTACATTGGTCATTTAGTGAAAATAATTGAGGATGTATGCTCATATTAACCTACTTGGGGAAGAGTTAAGAATAATATGGTTTCAACTTATTGGCTTGAGCTTTTAAAAAGTTCAAAATTTTAATAGATCATTATTGAAAAAATTTATTGTGAACTGTGAACCGTATATGTCTTTATCTCACACCCATGCATTGCCCTCCAGATTTCAATATCTGCAAATGTTCAGTAAATTGGACCAGTCATCGAACCAGAAAAGCTAACGGTTCAGTGTCATCATATCGGTTGTTTTTATAAAATAATTAAAGTAAATTAACTTTTACCTAAAGTAATGTGAAAAAAGAATATTCGATTTTATAATTTTTTTATCTTTGCCGTTTTAAAAAAAAGGTTAAAATTTTATTCCTCTTTTAAGAGCCATTAAAAATGTGATTTTGGGCATAAAAGGAGAATTTCACATTGGTTATTTCGTGAAAAGAATTCTACTTAGAGAAGGGTTATATACAATAGGGCCTTAACTTACAGGGCTTGAGCTTCCAAGAAGTTCAAAAATTTAATAGATCATTATTGAAAAAAAGTTTTATTGTGAACCGGTGAACTGTATCTGTCTTTATCTCACATCATCAGATTATTTTCTAGATTGGTTCCAGTGTTCGCAAATTTTCTTCACTGTTTTACGTAGATTTTTTTAGACTATTTTTTATCTTCATTAATGAAAGTATCGTGTTATGGGTAGCACATATATTGTTTTTTTTACACACATAAAATACCAAATATTATAGCTTAAATATTTTTTATTCAATCATGTTAAATCTTCTTGAATTGCTTATATTATCTGGTATTATCATCCCATACAACGCAGAAGTGAAATAACTAGTAAATATATAAGATAGTATGAACTACATATTTGGGCATTACGACAGTAATATTTATAGTATTTATAATACTATTTTGTAGTTGTTTTATAATAGATGACTACTCATAATAGTTTTCGCCAAAACTATTAAATAATACTCGTTCAAAGATTTGAAACCATCATCCTACACCATAACATCGAGGAATTGATTTCTTGACATATGATCAATTGAGTCCCATCTAGAATAGTTATATATCATTACAGTGAGAAAAAATCAACTATAAAAACAGAGATAATAAATTATAGATCCAATTAAATGTTTATCATAAAAGCAGAAAGATCAAGAAACGGAATATAACTATAAGATATTACCAAATAATAAAACTGCTAAAGTAGTGGGAAAATAATGTACCAACTGCTATACTTTATACTTCCATCTTCACCTATATTTTTCTGCCACAAAGAGTAGCATGAAATTATTAAATAAAATCAACACCACAAAAATAAATAAATAAATAAAAATATATATATGATTTTTAATCACATGAGTGAATAATATCCAATACTAATATATCACACTTAATTGCCTTTTACTAAATGATACTAGTTGTATGTCACGTGCGCTGCACGAAATAGAATAATTAGTAAAAAAAAGTGCGTAGTAATTTCAAAAACTAAATAACATAATTTTATTGTGTACTACACACTCATATACATATTTTACTAATAAATATAAATATAATTAAATTAAAATGCATGATATTTTCACTTAGCACAAAGTTAATTTAATTGTCATTCATTGAACAATATTATTAAGCAATAAAAATGAGAATGAGGAATTTTTACAAAATTAATTTCATATTGAGTATGGAAACTAAGAAACCATGCAAAAGAGAGGATATGAAATTTACACAACTCTAAAATTACTCTACACTCACATTCTTATTTAATAAGATATGGATGATATTCATTTATCAGAATGAATTATTTTTCACATTCATTCTTTATCATATATTCTTATAAAAATTATTTTTCGCATTTTCTCATCACTATTCACTAAATCTATTCTAAAAAATTTAAAGTACACAGACTCCTATTACAAAGTCTCTAATTACAAAAGATGCAAGTGAACCAATATTATAACAAAATGATAAATTCTATATGATTTACCGTTTACCCCTAAAATTAATTTTTAACCAATTTCTGTTCTAAAAAGAACTAAAAGATTTTTTATTTTTATTCTAAATCATTATCATCAAATATTATTACTATCGTAGCTCCTCAACTTAAGTTTTTGCCAAGATATAAGTTCCCAGATAAAAACAAATAATAAATTAGGTAACATACTAAATATATAACCCGAGGTTTTGTGACGTATAATTTACCGTAGTGAATTAACGTAAAAGTTTTCAAACTAATTTAATTTTACTTTATTACTATATATTCAATCTCACTAATAAGTACTTAATCGAAATAAGAAAAAGTCTCAATAGTCCAATCCTTGAAATTTGTCTATTAACTGTCAGAATATTAAGAAAATATTTAATCTTTGAAGATTTCCTAAAAACTAATAGAATATGTATAACAGATATTAATCGAAAACAAATAGTATATTATATAGAATAAAAAATATATAAATTTTGTATATTATTATAAAATAAGAGCAAAATAGACCAAATGAATAAATATTACTTTTTTCTGAAAATAATGGATAATTATTATTATTGTTAGTATTATAAAATAAAAAATAAAAAAAGCATATAAAAGTAGGACAGTGTTTCTAGCAGTAAAACTTGTATATAACCACTATCCTACTTTAATATATGTATAAGTTAAGATAAGATAAGACAAGATTATAATAATTGACCAAAAGGCATATAGCAATGTTCCCCCTGCCCCCTCTCCCAAAATGCAGCAATTAAAAATTTTTTTCCGCCTTTAAGAAATCTAAGATTTCACAAATAATTCACGCAATTAGATAAATGAATAGCATATTAATTTATATGAATATTAAAATGAACCAGAAAATAATTACATAAAGGTTCTAATTCAATGAAGTGCATCAACGAAATAAGTAAATAACAAATTCTATTAAGATAACAATAATAATCACATATATATAACATAATTAGCACATCTATATTCATAAATATTTCAAAATGAAAATTAAAAATAAAAAGAATATTAGGAAATAATTCATTATTATCAATGAAGATAGCAACCAATAACATTCTAGAATATTAAAAAACTAAAGTCTCTCATTTAATTGAAACATGGGAAACAATAGACTAATTGATTTGTCAACAAAGACGAACTCTAGACTTTCCTCCCAATCATTATGAGTCAACAACGTCAACTTGGATCCACAGCGGACTTTCAATCTCCAATACATTATCTTCATGTCAATGTTTTTCAGAACGCAACTTGCAAATGAATATTGTATAAGAGAATAATAAATGAATTAAAAGACGATAGAGACTGAAAACATATGAAAATACATCACACCCAAAATACTAAAGGCCGAAAATTAAAAGCCCAAAAAATATTTAAGGCTAAAAAAAAGAACTAATAATAATCAGAAAAAAATGTGGACAAAATCTATATCTTTATACATATATCTAAATTAAGCATTTAAAACTTGGCAATTTCAAAATTAAATCTCACTCTTTTAATCGCAGTATAATATTTTTTTACTTAAAAGACAATAAATAATACTCTCAAATTCTCATTAACTTAAAATTCATATATTTATATATATCATATTATTATTATTATTAATCTAAATCAATTGTAACTTTTGTGCCATCGATTGGTTGTCTATAAGCTATTGATTACGTTATGTTTTACCTATTTTTCACTATTTTCCCCTAATATGGAATTTGAAATTCCATTGTCGGTTTTCCACAGAAATGCATAAAGATTGAGTTTTTTCCATGAATTTGATATTTTCCATGAAAAACAAAAGTAATCAAAACACATTATGGGTTGTTTACTGAAAATACCTGTAAAGAGAAAGGTAAGATGGCTTCTATTTCTTTGAAAGGAGAAGGGCTTCCCGGAATGTCATCAACGGGCGGTTGGTAAAGTTAACAGTTGGCATATTTTTACTTACACTAGAACTTTAAAAGGGTATTGTGAATTTTGTTATACTGAATTATCTTTACTTGAATGTCAACATTTTTAAAGAGATTTTGGCTTGATTGGAAGCAACCAAAACTTACAGGATTAGTTTTTTTACTTTTTCTCTTAAGCATTTTTAATGTTTTAGCAAAATAATTTGGGAATTGGAAATTTAAGGTGTTTCTACATTTAGGTTTGTTTGTCAAAAAATCATAACTCTAATAAATTTCTTGGGTTATATGGATGGATATAAAAAATTTCTCAAAAATATTTATTCTTCCTTTATATTATTTCCCTGTTTCATAAATCTGCATTTCCAAATCATAAATAAATAAATAAATAATTACTAGTGTAATAATGCAGGCGTGATTGTGCCAAAGTTGTCAAACTAAAAAACTCGTTTTCAAGGAAAAAAGGCCAAAAAAAAATTAAATAAATGCATGATGTTGTAATAAGTGACACACGCATGACGTGAACAAATCGTTTAGGCAAGAAAATATTTTTAGACTACTTTTGATTTAGATATTTGCAAAATAGGATGAAATTTCAGAGTTAAATTGCTCAAATTAGACATTTTAAAATAGAAAATAATATAATAATAAAAAATATGATATTAACCATGGCGTCAGCTATTTAAGCAGGAAAACTTATTTAGACTACTCTTGATTTAGACATATATATAGATTATTGTTTTGATGTACGTTGTTTAATCGTCGAAATAATATATTGTCTGTTAGAATTCTAGACCCATAATTATTTAGAAAATTCTATTGTAAGTGATAACTAACAAAATGCGTATAATTAGCGTTTCAATTCATGTTATAGGAATATATAATCTAACTTAAATGAATTGAGTATGTCTTTTCATTAGTTAAAATTTGTAATCTTTCTAGAGCTTAAAAAAAATCAATGAGTTTATCTTGATTACTGAAAAAGTAAAGAAATATAGGTTATTCAACTGTATCAATAACTATAATCAGTTTAGTGAAAGAGTAAAGGACTCCATCTTTGTATCAGTGATCAGTTGTTGGAACCAATTCTAAGATTATACCTTGGGCCAGATATTTGTTACATATATTAATTTGCATATTTAGAATTTTTACACTTTAAATTGTTTACCTATATTTTATTTTTATTTTATTTTATTCATTAAATCCCAAACCCCGTTTTTTATTTTGGTTGTTTGACTTTTAAAGAACTAGCTAGTAAGCACGGGAAACATATATACATTTCCAAAACAAACTAAAGAAAACAATTAATTAAATGATAAAAATGAAAGTGATATATGTTCATCAACTAAATCATTCGAAATAAAAATTAACAAAAAAATGTGTAACTACTTCCAAAATTGATATTCTATATTAATTGATCAATTGCTGATTAATATATGTGAGCAATATTTTGAAGATGAAAAATAACACAATAAAAGGAAAAAGATAATTACGAATTTCATTACTGCACTTACCCAATCAAATGCAAGAAAAGAAGTAATTAAGAATTTGATATATACACTTACTTAGTTAAACGAAATCTAAAGTATCGCTAAAGGCTAAAAGTTTCGCCTCAACAATTGGAAAATGATTAAAAATTACTATGCAAAATTAGAAAAAGTAAAGTCACCCATTTTCTAAGAAAATGTATAAAGGTAGATTCCGAGAATGGATAGAGATTTTAGAGTACAATCAAAATTCTGAAAAAAAAAAGGGATTTGGATTTTAAAATATGTAATAAACAAAATTCTGAAAATTTGAAAAAAAAAAAGATTAAGGCGAGTAGATAAATCGATTATTAAAAAATACTATGTAAAATTTAAAGATGTAAAATCACTCATTTTGTTGGGATATGTATACGGGTAGATTACGAGAATGGATAGAGATTTTAGCGTAATAGTTAAAATTCTGAGAATTAAAAAAAGAAAAAAAGAGAAAAAGGGATTTGGATTACGGTTATTGAGAATTTCAAAAAAAAAAAAAAGATTTGGATCAGCGTGATATCATCATGGCATTAGATTTCTAGTTCCCTTAGAGTGACGGAAAATATTACAATAAAAAGAAAGAGATAATTACGAATTTGATTGCTACACTTACCCAATTAAATGCAAGGAAAGAGATAATTAAACATTTAATTAATACACTTACCTAGTTAAATGAAATCTAAAACATCTCTAAAGACCAAAGGTTCCACCTAAGCAACTAGGAAATGATTAAAAATTAGTATGCAAAATTAAAAGATGTAACAAACAAAATTCTGAAATTTTGAAAACAAATAATTACGGTGAGCGGATAAATAAATTATTAAAAATTACTATATAAAATTAAAAGATATAAAATCACCAATTTTGTAGGAAAATGTATAAGGGTAGATCACCGAAATGGATAGAGATTTTAGAGTAATAATCAAAATTCTGAAAATTTTAAAAAATTGGATTTGGATTTTTAAAGATGTAATAAACAAAATTCTGAAAATTTGGTGGAAAAAAGATTAAGGCGAGTAAATAAATCGATTATTAAAAATTACTATGCAAAATTAAAAGATGTAAAATCACTCATTTTGTAGGGATACGTATAAGGATATATTACCAGAATGGATAGAGATTTTAGAGTAATAATCAAAATTCTGATAATTAAAAACAAAAAGTTTTTGGATTTGGGTCATTTGAAAATTAAAAAAAAAAATGATTTGGGTACCAATTTTAGGTGAAAAAATTAACTTATCACTTAGTTAGTATTATAAGTATATATAGATTAAATTTCAACAATCTTTGTAGATACGACCTTCCTCACCACTACTGTTGTTTTTACATTTTAAGATCAAGTTTATTATTATTTATTGGATTCAACACCCATCAAACTACTACTTGATTACTTAGATTGGTTGCAACTAGTCTACAATGCATAAAAAGGAGAAATGGGTGGGAAACTTTTAATTTTCCATTTTACCTCTTTTTTATTTTCTAATTTACATTAATACCCATATTTAACTTAATTAATTTTACTTTTTATTGCCATTAATATTTTTAATTTAATCCATTCATAAATGACTTTTAACTTTTGATATTCCAAGTCTTTTTCTACTTTTTTTTTTTATTTTGAACTCTCACATGGTTCTTGAGGTTAATTTTTAACAAAAAATTAATTTAGTTTAATTGATAAATCGTCTACTAATGCTCAAAGAAAGTAATAATAAATCGCCTATTTAGAACTATAACTTAAAAAGATGTATAATTTTGTAAATTCATTTTATATGTTACGCTTGTCAAAATTTAAGTTAATATTTAAAGATACATATGTACATATTCAATTTGTCAATCTAAAAAGGTAGAATCAAATAATAAGGTGGATCCTAGATTAACTTTTTTTTTGTTGATCGTACTTGTTCGAACCTACGTAATATTAGATTTACCAATTACTAATAAAGGTTGCTTGTCATCGACACAATGTCATTCTTTTTTCCATTTTTTCCCTTTTACAGTTACACAACAAATTTCAGAGGAGTATTATTACTTCAAATACATTTAAATATAATTCATCTTTTTAAATATAATTCATCTTTTATGTAAAATGAGCAACGCACGTACTTATTACTCATTTTTTGAAAAAGGGGAATCTATATTTTTCTTTTAGAGTTTGTTTGATTGCCTAAATTTTCCATAAAAATGCGAATTTTTCACCTAAATCCTATTTGATTGACTTTTCTTTTTCTATGGAAAATATTTTTTCTCTTTTGGTCACCGTACTTTATTTCCTAGAAAAGCAAAGAAAATATTTTCTTTGGGGGTCTAGATAATTGGTTTTCAAGTTAATTGTGATTTTCATATTTCTTAAAATATTAGAATATTTTTAAATTTAAAAAATAGTTGCACTTTTTTATATTGAACTATATTGGTTAGATAACTCTTAACTATATTTACTGAATTGCACTTTTTTCTCCACATTCTCGAATTTCATCAATTTTAAGAAATATATAAGACCTTATGGTCATTTGCAATTTCTAATTATACAATATTGTTGGAGTCCATATAATTTTCTTCCATGTTGATATATATGCACAAATTACTAACTCAATTTCATACAATTTCTTTTTGTTATAAGTTTATTGTACATTAGAATTTTTTTGTCCTAGTTTTATTTAGTCCAAAATGTAAATATCTGTTCAGATCAAAATTAGTGTTCATGTAACTTTGGTAAATGAAAAAATTACATTAACAATGTATATATAATTATTTTCCATGGGAAAAAGTAGAAATTGTATACAAAAATTGTCAATTTTTATTGAAAAAAATAATATAATGGCTCTCAGACAAAAAAATAATTTAAAAAATATTTTCATGGAAAATAATAATACTATTAAACACCGATGAAAATAATAAAAATGGAAAACAATAATAGTTATTAAACACTAAAAGATCAATAACAACTTTTAGGTGAAAAATTATGTCAGTCAAATTCGTAATCAAATTCCCTAGAAAGATAAATTTTAAAAAGTTAAAATAGTTGGAATACATTTTCTATTTGTGTGTTTGATTGTAAGATTTTTCTATAGAAAATGTCGATTTCCCGCCTAAATTCTCATTTTAGTAGTGTTTGATTTTTTTCCTGGAAAACATTTTCTTACTTTTGGTCACGTGACTATACTTTCCTTAAAAACGAGGAAAACATTTTCCTTGGGGGGCCTAGGTATTTTGTTTTCTAGGGAATTAAAATTCCATGTATTTCCTAATATTAAGCTTTTTTAATTTAAAAACATAAATAAATTGCATTACAAATCTTTTTTTTTTTATAATTTGAGTTTTTCTAGAACATGAAAAAACTTCAACGTCTAAACATAGAAAAGGGTGACACCTTAGAAGTTATGAAAACATTTCAAGCGGATGAAAGTTTCACTAAAGTGTTCATGAGCTTGACTTCCGAAGAATTCACGTGTGAGTTAGTATATGAGAAGTTCGGTCACACGCCACCTTCACAAGTTTCGGATGTGCCTTTGCCATTTGATTTAATTTATAGCTTGCATCTAGTCTGTTAGCTATTTATTAAGTTAAAAATTTTTCGGTGGTATTCTCGAATTTCTCCTTTTATTATTATTATTGTTATTATTATTAGTATTATCATCATCATCATCATTATTATTAACATTATTATTTTTGGATTTATATTACATATCATTTCTTACTAATATTAATAAATATAAGACAATATGGACATTTTACAATTTCTAATTATACATCATCGCTTGAGACTATAACTTTATTTTATCTTCTGTGGCGTGTGGTGTCTCTATACTATGTGTGTGCATTGTGTTCTGTAAAAAAAAAAAAAAGCTTTATTTTATCTTTTTTATTTCATGTGCACCAATAATATCCAATGTAAGCTAGTGAAAAACTCTCGTAATATCAATAAGGGTTTAAATTTTAGTACATTCAGAAGGTTAATTATATATTACCACTTGAGAGGAGGTCCAATGAGACGGAATCAGTCTAGGTAGATCAATCATTCTAAGGCTAAAACGTTCAAAAAAGGTACAATTTATATAGAAAACTTGATAATTCATGTGAAAAGAGATAATGACTATCAAATAATTGTTCAAAAAGAAAATAACAAAATTTGAAAAAAAAATTCCATGAAAAATAATAGCTATCAAATACCAAAACATGAAATATAACTATTATTTCTGAGTGAAAATTTTAGTTAATCAAACACAAGTAATTGACATTTCTCAGAAAATTAATCCTAAGAAATTCAATTGCCAAGAATTCATTTTCTTTCTATCTATTTTCTACTGTGCCTTAATTTCCAACCTTGCGACCAAATGGACATTAACGGACGAGCCTAGAACACGAGAAATAGTAGTAACCATGCTTGTATAGAGTCCTGGCTGAATTAGAATCTCGGCGTATTTCACAGGCGGAAGGAAGGAGGAAGGAAAATAAGAATTTCGGTGAATTCGCGCTCACACACAGAGGGGGGGGGGAGAGAGAGAGAGAGAGAGAGAGATTTAAGAAAAATAAGGAGAACAAGAAGTATTAAACTGGGTATGCAGCGGTTTTGGAGGTCGGGTTCATCAATCGGTAAATATTTAAGAGCTCCACAGTTGAAAAGAAAATCTTTGAATTCATGGTCTGCTGTGCAGGACACCTATTATTCTGCCAAGGTACTAAAGATAATTTTTCTTTTGATTTTGCTTCTTCTTTAAATTAGTAAAGTTGAGGCCTGTTGGTTAACTTTTGTCTGGGTTTTTGTTTTTGACGTCGCAGGATATTTTTGAGAGGCATAGAGTGGTGTTTACTATCTCTACTTCTATTGCATCAGTTGCTACAGCATGGGCCGGTATGTGCCCTTTCTTTCAGCGATCGGTAGTGATTAATGTGTATGTAATGATAGTTATAGTCTCTGTGCCTCTGTTCAATTATTTTTGTTTTGCTCTTCAAATTGGTCTGAAATATATTTTAGGCTTTCAATATTTGATGATTTTATGGACAAGTCACAAGAACAATCGCAGTTGCATTTTTGAATCTTATACGGGGTAAACAATAGATTTTTTCTTTCCATTCCTCATATATAATTACCTCAGCACCTGTTGGTTTCTCTCTCTCTCTCTCTCTCTCTCTTTTGTTCCGCGCACATTTCTTGTATGCTTCTACATATGCTGTCTGTCGTCTAGTATATAAAGTCAAATATGGACCTGCACTTTGATGGTAATATTTTCCACCATATGGTGTCACAAGTAATATTTAGATGATTAGAATTTGGGCATGGAAAAAAATCGAAATCCATACTGCCTACAAGGAAATGAAATACTATGATTTTATAAATTGAAAACATAGCTACACGAGTCACCCAAACTCCATATTCTCAAGGAAAGAAGGAAATGTTCTTTTGATCCAAAGCAATATTATGGCAAGAAAATTTTATTTATTTTTGGATGAAGTAGAAATGTGCCCTTGTGATCCATAATTATTTACTGTCCAATTAGAGTCCAAGTAGTCTGATATGTAGCTTAGTTTAACATGTCTGTATTTAATCAAAGTGCTATAGATGCAAAAGCTAGCTTGCTCATAGACAAAAAAGCGATAGCTGAGATATGGGACATGGAGAACAACAACTTCAGGGTGATGAAAGGGTCTTTAAGAGTTTTCTATGTTTTATAGAAGAGAAAGAATAATTTAATTTTTTATTTTTATTTTTTTTATTTTTTAGTATTTTGTAATAATTTGATATTTTAAAACAATCTAGCTAAGGCGATGTGCTTAACTGATTTTGATATGTTCAATGGACATAAAATATATCTTTGGGCTAATGTATGTAACATCTGGTTTGGATTACATCCTTAAGTTACACCACCCAAGGGCAGAGATTGGAATTGAGTTTAGTGAGGGAAGGAGTTGTGAATGCTAAATATTTCACCCAGAAACTAACACAACAATAGTAAAATCATTACTACTTTTCCTTACTAGTTCACACACTTTTAAGATGTTGTGTAATGAACTAAACATCAAAAGTATTAGATAAGTCTTTTCCGGCATACAATATATCATGCATCAACCCACTTTCAGTTCATTTTTGTGATTGATTCCTATTGCTTTTCTTCTCTTTTCCTCCCCTTCTATTTTGTCCTGTTTGAATTACTCTAATCGTTTTTGGCTTTCTTAGAGAACTGTAAAATATCTATGGAATTTGTCCTACTTCAGTATTTTTGTCTTCTTAAGAAAATATTTTCCTCTCTCTAAAACTCGGCTTCTATGATCTTTTCAAAATTTTGTAAGTAAAGACATGTTACTTGATTTATAAATTTTATCAGGTCCACTACCAATTTTATTAACTCTAAAAATATCAAAATGGAATTAACAATATGTTTTATTTTCTTATTTTAAAAATGGTGGCAACTGTCCAGCATAAAATACTCAGATGGGCAATAAAATACTATAAAAATTTAAATAATCTAAGCCCATATTAGATTTCTATTTCATTTTAAACTACAAATGAAATGAATGGAATCAGTTGTGGACAAGAAGTTAGCTCTTGTGGGTTCTAAAAGGCATATGGGGAAAAAGTAGGTTGGCTAACTCATGTTTAAGAGCAAAAGCAAAATCTAATAGGGCCTAATGCAATTCATCATCATCTCAGCCAGGTTTCTGTGGCACAACTATAGCTTGCAAATTCGATGATGAATGCAATAGTACAATACCAATACTTGTTTATCGAGAAACTTATTTGCTGCTATGAGAAACTTGTTTACTGGGAGCTTAGAATTAGGAAGAACTCATGTCAATACAAAACCTTTATGCTGTTTCATTTCTATATGAAAGAGCCTAGTGTTTCTTAAAGAGAGAAGATTGAATGTGATATCTAATGCTAGTATAGGTTAAGGAAGCAAAGGAGATGTCAATCAACATTGTAGTATGGAATTTACTAGAAGTCTTATTTGTGAAATTGTTTGGAATGTTGCAATCTATATAGGGTTAAAAACCATCTAATTCGCAGTTTCATGATTAATTTAAAGACTCATAGAAAAATATCAAAGGAAACTTGGAATAAAGATGCAATTGCAGACTTAATAATAAATTTCATCTTACATCACGACGGACACACTTGTTTTATTTCTAAGAAGAAGAATTATGGGTAATAAGGATGCAAATTGATTAGAGGGAGTTGAACACAGTCATTATCAAGGAGAAGCATCTTTTTTCTCAGTGTCAAGGACTTGGTTGAACAACTTGGAGGCATAAATGTTTCTCTAAGTCTAATATGAGCTCTTGTTACCATTCTAAACATAAAAGCCAGCGATATATTGAAAATGACGTAAAACTTAGAGTGGTCACTACAAAATCTTTGTTATGCCATTCGAATTGAATAATAATGCCCCGTGAGTTTTCATGGATCTTAAACGCTATTTTTTGGTTCAAATAATTATTTAATTCATCATCATGATCATGAGATGATACATTTTATTCGAATAGCACCAGGGAACAGTTTGGAATTATTTTAAGAATATTGATGATTAATAAGCTCTAGGCAAGTTCAAGAAATGAAAACTTTAGTTGGAGCTATGTGTCAAATTTAAAAGATATAGTTTTATCAAAGCAACTAGTATTTCTCACATAGTCATTTCTCAAAATAGTATAATAACAATTAAGATTACAAAATTGGTCTAAGCCAAGGAGTGCATGAGAAATCCCAAGATGTATAGATTTAGAAAGATATTATCAATGATTTTTAGCATTACAAAGAGATTATAGGGCAGGGGCAACAAATCCTTAATCAAAGGTGTGGGAAGCGGGAAGCCCACTTGAATGCCACCACACCACGTGAGTCTTGGCGATATTATTAATGTTTTATTGAAAGTTTCTCTAAAGATGTAAAAAAAATAACAAGTTGACTTGGAAGAATGCAATGTTTGAACAAATAGAGAGGCATAACATTAGTTTTGAGGATTTGAAAGAATGATTGGTTAATGTAGCATTGTTGACTATACGCAAAAAATAGGAAGAGTTCAACATTTATGATAACATATTGAAACATGTTTTAAGATGTGTTCTGCTGCAATAGGGTTAATTGATTGCTTACACAACAAGATGGTTGGAGCTTTACGAGTAGAATTGCGCATAAATAATATGAAATTTGCTGTGCTAGTTCATTGTCTAAAGATTTGGAGAATACTTCTACAAAGGTAAGCATAAGACTTATATTGATAACATAGCATGAAGTACATTAAATTTATGAAAGCTGTTATTACCTAAGCAAAGTGAACGTTGTTAATCCTTGAGTAAGACAAAGTAGTAATGTTGATACTAAACAATCTTTGTGGAAGGAATTTAAGAAGTGAAGTCTCGAAATAGTTGCAACTAGTGTTCAGAAAAGGCGGAAATGGGCACGAAGGCAGTTTTACTTGATAGGACGAGGTGTAAGCCTCACTACAAACTGAAAAAATGAGTTCTTCTTATTGCAAAACAATACAAACATAAGTCTTTTTCAATATAGTAATCCATATTTATTTTATGCCGTGACGTAGAATGATTTAAATACTGCTGTAGAATAATTCCACCCAAATGAGATAAAATAATTCATTTTTTTTTTTAATCTTGAATTTTCTAGATCTTATTATTTTAGTGCTATGAATACCACTCTTTTTACTGATAAGTGTACGTATTCCATGTCAACACTGCCACCCCATCCACTTAACTGGCCTACCGAGAAAATTTCAGCATTAATGGATGTTTAGTTGGTACCAATTCCAAACTTAATTGGGTTTTCCTTGGGGTTCTAATTTTTAATCTTCTCCTACACAACTTCGTGCCTGACCCATCGTCCTCTCCAGTCTCCAGTGGACCGGCAAAGGCATCTTCTCCGGCAACTCTGAGCCAAAGATTCTGTGACTAAGATATATTAGATTAATAACAATCAAACAATGGAGAAAAAGTAAAAAGATAGAAAAAGAAAAAAGCAAAGCATATTACCTCACCATCCCTAAAAAGTAAAATTCATCCAGAAAATTTCATGCACCTTATCTCCAGCAAGACTGTGACGCCTTCTTCTCCTGCCACTGATTCTTCTACCCGGGAATAAATGCCACACTTTAGCCCCAGAATCTCCTTCATTTTTTATTTCCTTTTCATTCAACTTATACACTATAAAGGTCAAAACACCCATTTAATTTTTCTGATTTTGGGGGGGGGGGGGGATACAAAGGTCACGGGAAATTGTTTTCTGCTTAGCTGAGAAGCAGATTTTGGGAGCAACAGGCTATGGTCGAAACCTCCAGCAGATGGGTAAGTTTCTGGTTTTGTTGGGTTCTTCATATTTTGTAGCGGTTACTGGAGTAATAGAAGAGCCTTGCTCTGTTGCTCAATGTATTGGAGGTGGTTGCAGGAAAAGCACGATGATGAAATCTTAAAAGAAAAATTCTTGCCAGGTTTTCTGGGGATATGAGGGACTCCTGGTTCATTTGATCTTGGTGGACTGAAATTCTTTCAACGTATCTTACCATCCATGGACTGAGATATTTTAGCCACAGTTTAGGATTTTTTCCCCTCTGTTCTAGTGTTCTTAGATGAAAAGTGTGATGAAGCAGTAGGAGAAACGATTGCTGGATGTTACCAATCGCCGTCGTAGAGGGAGCCTCTGGGACAAACTTTTCCGGAGAAGCAGATTCCAAATCTTGCCAACAATGGATCTGCTATCTGGTGAAAATATGATGGGTGTTGTATATTAGAGATATTTTACTCATTTGAGAGACAAATTGTGCCAACGTGGACGTGAAAACAGGGCATCTGTATGACTTTCTGTATAAATTATCTGTTCAACAAGAATAATCCTTATTATTTACATGATTACACAATTTTCAAGCAAAAAAATCTGACCCAACTCTGACAGACAACCCTTCTTTTCCTTCTCCCCAGCCCTATATGTGACTGAACTGTTGTATGCAAAACAATTGCGGTCATTTTGAAAGAAAACAAAGCCACCACCAAACTGGAACTCCTCCAGCCCAAAGAAAACTTGATATGCATCCATAGAAAGGGGATATGGGGTGTGGGCTCATTAGCTATGTAGCTTTTGATATGCTTTTGAACTTTGTTGCACTCGTGGTTTCAGCTCTCGCCTCTCCCTTGAATCTTGTAGTACTGTTGGATATGCGCTGGGTTTCAAATCCAGAGTTCAATGTTGATGTAAGCGTACATCATATCTGTTATCTCCCGTGGGATTCAAATATTTGGTTACTATAACAATATTTCGTTGCCTATGTCTTTGTTGCTTATGAAGAGATCGTGATATGTGCTTAACTCTTCATCTTTACTGGAGAAATCAAAATCGTACAACAATTGACGATGAACAAGAACAAATTTTGTGAATTCGTTACTGCAGGCTAACACATTATATCAAGATAATTGTCTTTTTCATTTTTGTATGTTTAATTTCATGTACTAGTGTAAAGAGAAAGTGTCTTAGTTTTTGTCTAGACATCGTACTTTATATCTTCTTGCAAAACTGGGTTTGTGGCTGAGAAAAGATTTTCTATGTGCAAAGAGATTTCTTTACGATTCTTTTTTTCCCCAAGAAGTTTAAGTCGCATGGGTTGCATGGTTGTTCACCAAATACACTTGATATTCTGACATCCCGGTTCCTTTTTGTGAAGGAAAGAGAATGTCCCTAACTGGAATACCTTGTTTACACGGGTATATGCCCTGTGCTAGACCCTATGTTGGTTTAGGATTGCATGCTTGGTTTCTAGTGGTGTTTTAGGCCGTGGTGGAGACTTTTACTGTGCTCTTCATTGTCCTTGCTTTTTTACTAGCTTAAAAACTAGCTTATATACCCTCTAGTGTTATTTCATTTACCCTTTTACTGCTATGGCCCAACAACCAACTATTTTAAGGCTTCAATGTTGTCCTTTTCTCATTGGTCATAGACTGGAGAAGGTTACCACACTTTATGCTTTATTGCTTGTTGACTGTTTGGCGAATGCATATGCTCGTTTTAACAATTCATGGTCATGCAGGTTATACTATACGGCGTCATCACGAATCAAGAGTGGAGCAGAAGCTTGAGTCAATTGAGAAAGCTGTAAGCATAAGCTAAATCCTTTCCTCTTCCACTAAATGACGTCAACGATTTTTTTTTTTTTAATTTTGTGTGAGAGACTTGTTTTTTTTTTCTTTTTTTTTTTTTTTTTT